>MJUU01030968.1:68708-109354 GCA_002080025.1 Modiolus philippinarum
AGCTGTTACCGTTTCGGAGCTATGAGGGGCTGAAAGGGGCCAAAATTGTAAAGTTACAGATAACCTAAATTTTTTATTTTTCATCGAATTTTGATGCGATTTTATTCTTTGATTCCTCTTTATGTAAGCTTTCAGTTATATGTCAGCGGATTTGGCATAGCTCTTACCGTTTCCGAGCTATGAGGGGCCGAAGGGGGCCAAAATCGTAAATTTACAGATAACCTAAAAAATTTATTTTTCGTCGGATTTCGATGGGATTTTTTTCTTTGGATTCTACTTGATGTAAGCTTTCAGTTATATGTCAACGGATTTGACGTAGCTCTTGCAGTTCCCGAGCTATGAGGGGCCGAAGGGGGCTAAAATCGTAAATTTACAGATTACCTTAAAATTTTATTTTTCATCGCATTTCGATGGGATTTTTTTCTTTTGATTCCTCTTGATATAAGCTTTCAGCATCATGTCAATGGATTGGGCTTAGCTCTTGCCGTTTCTGAGCTATAGAGGGTCAAAGAGGAATCATAAGGAGTCATAAGGGCTAATTTTTATTTTCCCTAGTTTGTGTCCAGCTAATTACTCGGTCAATCTCCTTATTGCGTCCATCTAATTATTGTTTCAAGCTCTTTCCTATGTCCATACTCACTTTAAATTACACTTTTTCAAATTTCAGTGGACGACATGCTGCGGTCGTATCATGCTGCGCTCGGCGTAGCCCTTTATTTACTTCTGGAGTGCTTTAAAGTAAAGTTTTAACCGTTGTAGAAACAAAAATCGTAAACACGTTTTTTTTGTCACATGCTCCTGGATAGTAGTTAATATGGGAAAAATCCGTAGGTTTTCAAAAACAAGTGTTTTTTGAAAACCTACGGATATTTCCCATATTAACTACTGTCAGCTATTAAAATGTGGACTGTGGCCTTCCTCGTTTGATAGTGATACAATTTTTCTTTAAACCTGAACAGGATAAATTGATCTTTGACAGTTTATGTGGATTTTTTATCTGGTTGATTACGGTACCATTATATGAAAGCCTCTCGACCCGCAACTTGTTTGTCCTTATAAATAAATCGGTCGTGCCCCTATTTTATGAGAGTAATACCAAAAGTAAACATTTTAACTTTGTTTTCCAAAGTTACATTTCCAGCTGATTGAACAGTATGCCAGCACCTGGAAAAAAGAAAGAACATGTATCAAGATTCAAATGCATTGGCAACATATAAAAATAAATTTTCAGTTCTGTGTTTCATATCTCAAAGAATAATTCATAATGGGTGATGCAGGCATTCATTTTTGTATCGAAAACGCACTTCTAGTTCAATATTTTTAATGTGAATCCATGTTGTGTATTTTTAATTGAAAATCCGTATTGGTAAGCACCTTTGAAAATTGAAAGGACAAAGCGGATTACTTCATCAATGTCGGGCCGAATTTGTAAAGCTGCATGGTGTACAGATATATCTTAGTTAGCAAAGTCTCTTACAAATATAAGATATGTTAAAGCTCCTTTCCTAAAATTTTACATTGCAGAAAACACGATAAGTTGCTTTGGATACATTTATGGCAGACACTGGAAATATTGTTATTCCATGTTGACGTATTGTGTCTATTGATTATGTTTAATTAGCATGCTCACCTAATGGAATAGTTACAAGGGACATGATTAGAAGCAAAAATGTCCTTTTGTGTCACGGGAGAATCCAATTAATGACAGAAAGTACCGTTTATGAAAGATGAAAATGAAGACTTTAGATTCCAATTATAATTACATAATTCAGGGTCAGCTCCCCTGTACGGGTGCGAAAACATCTGGTCATCTGCCATGCTCATAAAATGAAGGTACATGGATGTACCAAGAGATGAAAGGTTTATCAAGGAGATGGTTGACACAGTAATAAAGTTTATTAACCAGGAATATTTTAAACCTCCATTCAATGATTAAAGAATAATAAAATTATTGCTCTAGTGAAGTTTAATAGGAAGGAAATTATTTAAATTTGTTGATATTCATTCTTAACGATAAAGAAAATATATAAAAGAAAAATACCATCTGAGATATATATACACGAAGTCATGACAGTGCAGCTGATGTACAAATATTGCTGTCTAACAAATGTCTCTTTTAAAAGTTATAAGTTTTGGAAAAACCAAGTAATATGACACAATAAGAAACAACGGCAGTAGAATACCGAAGGAACAAGGGACTACAAAAATCGAAGTCCAAAGACATGGCAAAAACGGTAACAGATAAAAACAAAGACAGAACAAGGACGTGATACAGCTTAGCTACAATGCACGGAAATAAAAAGATAACATCAAGAACTAAGGCACTCTCAGTGTGAACTCCCATGAAAACCGGGAGTGACATCAGGTGCTCTGGAAATGACTACAAATTCTGTTGACTTTTTTTCTATGTCTTGCAACACTAGTTCAGCTGCTTTATATTCATTTTTTGTGCATCAATATAAAATACACATGTACTAGTATTTAAAAACACAAAACATGAATTTCAAAATGCAAACTTAGTCAGCATTATAATTATGCATTTGTTTATGACCTCCTAAGTGTCAACTAAAATGATGAGCAGATGGTTAAAAATAATTTTTTTTGAATACATAAAATATTTTTTTTGAATAGGAACAAAGTCAGATACATGCACGAAATGAAATGACACAAATATTGAATGCTAAGCATCTTTAGGCACAACACAACTCCTGAATTGAAACAGCAAAAGGTAATATGTGAAGAAAGTTTTGTCTCAGTACTCTTCAATGGACTTGTTAAAATTTTGTCTTTTTATACCACACCAATAACGCGTTCAATAATAACTCGTTTACTTAACTCCTTTTTTTCTCTTAATAAACTTACACTGCTTATACAGCTCGGCATTTGAATTATGTGGGAATATGTATGATAACATTCATTTTAGCAAAGAGGTCCTGCACATTAATTCCCTTATCAGCCTTAAGGGCTTTTTCAAAATAAAGACAAAAGACTGGCCCAGTCCTTTAATTTCAGCTTCCATTATATAGATAATATTTTATCATTAAACAACCCTCGCTTTGGTGATTTTCTTCATCTTATTTATCCAAAAGAGCTTAAAATAAGGGATACTACAGACTTCCACATCGGCTTCGTTCCTTGACTTTTGAAATTGACAACAGAGGTACATTTCAACTAGCCTGTATGACAAACGCGATGACTTCACTTTTCCAATAGTCAACTTCCCTTTTCTTTGTAGCACCAGCATATGGAGTTTACATCTCACAACTCATTCGCTACTCAAGGGCTTGTGGTCGTTACAGTGACTTCATTTCCTTCCGATCCAATAAAAATCATGGCTGCCAGCACAGGACATAGTTTAACATTGGACCCTTTGGGGAAATCACATTTTCATCTTCTCCTCTGAAACCTCCGAAGCAAATTCAACCAAACTTTACAGTAATGATGTACGAAAGGTCCTTTACAAAGATCTTATCCGATAGAGAACATAGCTGCCAGCACACAACATAGTTTAATATTGGACCACATTTTCATCCTCTCCTCTGAAACCACCGATAAGCAAATTCAACCAAACTTTACAGGAATGATGTGAAGGTCCTTAACAAATATTGCTCATTTCGTACAGATCCGATAGATAACATGGCCGCCAGCACACAACATAGTTTAACATTGGACCCTATGGGTAAATTACATTTTCATCTTCGTCTCTGAAACCACTGAAGCAAATTCAACTAAACTTTATTGCAATGATGTACGGAAGGTACTTTACAAAAATTGCTCATTCCATTTTTCCATTTCGATCCGACAAATACATGGCCTCCAGTGCAGAACATAGTTTAACATTGGAGCCCGGTATGAGAAAACCATCTTTTTCATCATTTTCTTCGAACTTAATTTAACTAAATGCATAGAAGGACCTCTGCAAAAATTACTCATTTCAATAGGAAAAGACAAAAAAAAATGGGTGCTAATGGAGAACATAGCTCAACATTAGACCCCATTGGCAAAAAAACAAAATTTTTGGTCATTCATAGAATAAAAGCATTTTGTCATGTGAGCGATACAGCCTCTGAGCATCTATTTTTTTATTTCTACTAGCACAACTAAAACCTTTTCAAACGTTTGTTGGTATTGCATGTAATTTATTATGGACGACTATCAAGATTAAGTAGTTTAACAATTCGAAGTGGTTGTTCCGACAGAAAAGACAATGATAACCACAGCGTGTATAATATGAAAATTTTGTCATTATCTGTTGATGTCTTGTTTGACGTTCAACACATACTTTAACAATAGTTCAGCTGTATTGTTACGAAAACTAGATCGATATCGGCAGTGCGTTTAAAACAGGAAATGAATTGAGACCTACTTTGTTTAAATTATAATAATAATTCTCTTCAGATACTTGTCCAACAGAGCATAGACTATTTCGTGCATTGTATTTCAGTTAACAATAAATTTTACAATTGGTCACTCGTTTCGGTTTCGATTAAAACACACTTTACCAGGAAAAATAAATTGCTTGAATAACATGAACAAAATTAAAACATGTACTTCATTTTTAAAACATCTAAAAGAGTGTACACGCAGATACATACAAGTAAGATAATGGCCAACGAAATCGATTACAAGACCGTTGAATCATGGAATTCAGCCAGAACTAAGAGTGCCGTACCAAATACAATTTTTCTCCTTCTTTGTTTAATGACTGGAGTTATTGGGAACGGAGTGACACTATATATATACCTGCGTCGAATGAAAATGACAAGGGGGCGATTTTTTATTCCAATTTTAGCCTTCGTTGACTTAGTGGCATCAGTATTTTCTCCGCTGTTTTATATATTGGATAATCACATGCAGGTTACCTTTTACAGTTCACCACTATGTCAGTCGTTATGGTGCCTAAGTGCATTCTTCACATTTTTGTCTGCATCTTTACTTCTGATTATTGCCACACAGCGTTATATCCGGTTTTATGGAACAAGGTCAAAAATGACAAAGTTATGGATGTTCATGTCTTTCTTACTCTCAGTATTATGTTCATTTGCGCTGTCTATCCCGGCATCTTTTTTCTATGGATCTGTTAATACCACCAACACTGAATTGAATTTAACCGGTAAAAGTTGTGGCAGGATTAAAGACAGGAATGGAACTGGATTTTTTACTTACGGAGTGATTGTAGTATTATTTCTCGTCTCAGCAATATCACTATTGATTTTTCTTTACTGTAAAATTGGATACAAGTTAAACGCCCATTTTCAAAGGATGAAAAATTTAGAGATTGGAAAAAATTCTCTCGGAACCACAAAAGTTAGTTGTGAGGGAAAAAAGTCAATTAAAAATAGTGATTTCAAAATAAATCATAAACTTACATCAGTTTTCATGGTCATTACGATATTTTTTATTGTATGTTTTGTTCCAAAAGTTATTTTGCTTGTAATGGAAGGACTCGATAAAGGGTTCTTGGAAGAATTCAATGAAAGTACAAGAAAAGGGCTTGTGTATCTAAGTCAATTATTTATCATCAATAATGTGGTAAACCCGTTTGTGTACGCATTTATGGATACTAAATTTCAGACTGAATGCAAGCAAATGTGCATTTTCTGCTGCAAACGATAACAATCCATTTGCGTTGTTTAAATTGTAAAGCCAATACATTCATTGCGAGCCAAAGGTTTTATGTAGGTATCTATCTATTCACTTGGTATATTCGAAACTGGCTAAAGTAAAAATGTACAAAAAAGTAACTACATAGTATATTAATACGTCTTTTTAAATTAACATTTTTTTCATGTAAATTTCATATTAAAATACATTTAAAAGATGCTTTAAATTCTATTCCCATCTGATTTTAATAATAGATAACCATTAAACTCAGTATTTCCTGCCGCATAATTGTAATTGTGATCAAAATAATTATAAATTAGGCATAACTTTTCCCGATTAAATCAAGTTAAATATTGACGACAGATTTTCACAATTGCAAAGCCTTTGAAACTACATCTCAGAAAAAAAACATAATCAACAGTAATTATTTATATTCGCATTTCAATTTTGCATGTTGATTGTGCACATATCAAAGATGTGCATACTACTTGGATTTTGATTTTTGATTATTTTTCAGAAAACTACACATTGTTGAACTTTGTCATTTTTATGAAAAATACCTCATGTGTACACTTTGTTCAATTACTATTATCTAAATTTATGTAAATTCTAAAACCGAAGAATTAACACCCTCCATCGTAGTTTTGTCCTTTGCTATATTTGATATAACTGATTATTCGGATTTCGTTTGGTTTAATGCATTTTAAACATTTTTTGAAATGATGGATTTCCTTTGTTTGGGTTCTAGTGCTGCTGATGAGGAATTTATTTCCGAAATGGCCATACAGCTCATTAAAATTATTGCAGTAGGGGTTTATATGTGTTATGGTCTCATGTTCGTTTACTCCATATCCTTTCCTAAAAAAGCATTATATTGTATATAGGGTACACCATTTGTCCGGATAACTCCTCCTGCAGTTTTTAAGTTAGGAAGTTTTTATTTTACTGGTTGATTGTGCACATATCAAAGATGTGCATGCTACTTGGATTTTGACTTTTGATATTTTTTCTGAAAACTACACTTTGTTGAACTTTGTCATTTTTATGCATTATTTTGCATAAAGGGTACAATATTTGTCCGGATAACTCCCCCTACAGTTTATAAGATAGGAAGTGTACAGGGTACTCCATTTGCCCGGAAAAATACTCCTATAGTTTTTAAGATAATTTTACAGGATGATTGTGCATCTGCATGAGATGTGCAAACTACTTGGATTTCAATTTTTGATAATTTTTAGATAATGCAGGATTATTTGATATGTGGGGGCGTGGGGTATGTGAGTTTGCTCACTAAGGTTCTTTAATTTATATTCGCATTTCAATGGTAATAGGTTGTATGTGATTTCAGTATGAGGTCCAATATTGGTCGGACTTTTATTTCTGGTATACCGACTTTGAATATTGTCGGCAGAAAAGTCAGTGGTAAAAGTTTTCGCAGCACTGTTATTAGCAACTTCTTATCACAGCCACTTGATATTTTATTTGTGACATGCGGTCCCATATTGCGCTTACCGATTCCAGGTCTACCGCACATCTACTTCCTGTTTACCGACATGGAATATTTTCGGCAAATAATGTCAATGGTAAAACAATTTTGTAACACTTTTCGCACCAAACTACTAATCACAGCTAAAACTACTAATTTTCGTAACATTTTTTCAACAATGACAAAAATCACAGCTACTTGGAATTTTGTAAGTGACTTTAATCTTAGTTCCCATATTGTGCTGACCTATTCCAGGTACGTCGGACATACACTTCCTGTTTACCGACTTTCCATATTTTCAGCAAATACTGTCTATAGTTAAAAAAAATTCTAACACTTTCCCCAGCAGTTAAAAATCCCACCACTTTTATGTGACTTTCCTATGGGATCCCATACTGCCTTTCCGCCGTGCGCGGTCCCGGATTATGAATAGGCCCGCAGCATCCTCTGAGCTTGGAGTATGAGTCTTCCTAACAAAGGCGACACGTTTGCCGTGTGTCAAGAGCCATGTCGATGGTTGACGAGATCCTGGCTGGTGCGAAGCTGTATTCAGACTCCCGATACGGCCATAAGATAAACGTTGGGCAGGGAATATAGGGTCAATGTCCTGTTTTGGCTCTGATATCATCTGAACGGCTGGTCATGCCAAGCCCTTCAAGATATCCTTCCAATGTGAGTTTGTACAAACTAGTGTATTATTGTTGTCTTAGTCTCATTTAAATATTATCCAATGCAGGATATCTTGGAGAAAGCTGTGGCTCACGGGTCAATCAAGTGGTACGCTTTCTATCAGTGCCTGATGGTTACGCTCTGCTTGAGTATACTATCTTAGGAACACCTGGTGCTTTCCGGTGGAGATCCCTGGAATCAAAGCATCGCCCACAGTTGGCGCTCCGTGGTGGGTGGGTGACTCGGATGGTGAAACTTTCTTTACTTTTTTATGGCACAACAACATCCAAACCAACCAGCTCCAAATAAAAAGAGAAAATCAGATGATTCTATTCCTGAAGTTGAAGACTGTAATTGGCCTAAGTTTCTTGTGTTGAGTGGATCTCCAGAGAAACCAGTTTCAAAAACTAACCCTTTTGTTATACAGAAGACAATTCAGAGCATTACTGGAACCGTAAAAATGTTTCAAGAATGAGATCAGGTGACCTGTTGATCGAAACAATATCTAAACAACAAAGTCATAACCTATTAAAAATTTCTAAAATCTTGGATTTCGACGTTTCAGCCTCTCCTCATAAAACACTAAATACCAGTCGGGGTATTATGAGAGACAGATGTCAGTACCTATCTTGATCTGAAGGATGAGGAAATATGTGAGGGATTATCCACTCAAGGTGTCACAAAGGTGCAAAGATTTGTGTCCAAAAAATCTGGAACACCAGTTAAATTAAACACCTTTTAAATAACATTTAATACTCCTGTTCTTCCAACCTCTTTAAAAATAGGCCCCTTTGGTATAAAGATGGACAAATTCCTCCCAAATCCAGTCAGATGTTTCACTTGCCAAAAGTTTGGCCATGGCTCCAAACAATGTTTGGGCAAGGTGAAGTGTTTCAGATGTGCGGAAGAGGGACATCAAGGTACTGGCTGTAGTAATGTACTAAAATGTGCTAACTGCAGCGGTGAACATATGGTCTCCGCACGGGACTGTCCACTTTATATCAAACAGAAGGAAATTTTGAAGATTAAAACAGAAAAACATGCCTTACAGTGACGCACATCATCATGTCTTTGAATACAGTTAAGACAGCAACTTCTTCATATGCAGATAAAGTCAGACAACGTCATTCTTTATCTGATATGGAGACCCAAACAATCTTGTCTTGGCCACTTGACTAAGAGAACAAAGTTGCCTGTCAAAACTGTTTCAAAGGAGCAAATACTTACTCCGACTAAATATAAACAAACAGTAAATTCATCAACTCAGTCAACACAATTATCTACCAAGTCAACACAATCGTCAACTCCAAGGAACAAAGAATCATCTATTACTTCAAAGCCTACCAAAGCAAAACCTGATTCAAAGCTAACTCGTTCAAGTGTAAATAAATCTGCAGATCGCTCATCGTCTGCAGATAAAATTAAATCCAAATGTGCCAATAGCCAAAGAAAGAGCAGGCGTGATAGTTCTAATTTGTCTGTTAGCACGTCTAATAGATATGTAAGCCTGTCTTCAGACGAAGACACTGGCACATCTAAAACATCTGGTCCACGCCAAAAACCGTGGTGGGATGTAAGCATTTGGAGACCATTAGATTCCCACGTCATGCGTCCGAACCGAATGACAATATCGAAAGTGAACGACCACACAGTAGGTCTGTAAGTGGTCCATCGTCTTGTCATCCCTCGGTTTCCCGAAAGGGAAATATCTCACCAATACGACTAAAATGAAGAATATAATTCAATGGAATTGCCGAGGTTTTAAGATAAATTTTATTGAAATTACTTTATTAATTCAAGCTTTTAATCCTGTGGCATTTTGTCTTCAGGAAACGCACCTGAAGAAAAGTGATACGTTAAATGTAAAGAACAACTCCCTTTACTGAACGAGCTGCTGGCGGCTCAACCATTCTCGCCAACAACAATATTGTCCACAGTACTGTTGATCTAAATACCGATCTTCAGGCTGTTGCAGTGAGAATTTCTTTAGATAAAACGATCACATTATGTTCTGTATATTTATAGTCCATGGGCTGGAATAACCCCCCGTGCACCCCAAACTTATGCTCCCCACTTATGCTCCACACCCATATTTTTCAGTCCTTCTATATCCCCTCTTCAAAATTAAACATGTTAACATGAGCAGAACCTGCACGTAGTATTGGAACAGGCCCCCTTTTTAGACCCACCCAACGAAATTTTGGAAAATTTCGTTTTTGATCAAAGTTTTTCTTTCAGTTTCTTCAAATTGTTGATTGGTGCCTCTCAGTTATGAAAAAAAATGGTATAGAATGATAGCCTATGGTATAAGCTTTACAAATATTCCACATAAGTACCAATTCTATACCCAATACGTTATAAAAACTGAAAAATCTTACCCCTACTCCTTCGAAATGTTGACATAAATTTTAAGATTCTTCTCGAAATTGTGTAAGTTCAACGGTCCTTAGAAACCAGTATGTTTTCATTTCATAATTCTTGGAATTGTTTTCAGTCTATTTCTTAGAAATTAAGCATGTTAACATAGTGTAAATATGTTTTGAATGACCAAACTATCACTTTTAAATAGACAAATAAAACACATCTTTGAATATTTTCGTTTTCGACAACTACTCCTTCGAAATGTTGACATAAATTTTAGAATTTTTCTCGAAATTGTTTAAGTTCAACGGTCCTTAGAAACCAGTATGTTTTCATTTCATAATTCTTGGAATTGTTTTTAGTCTATTTCTTAGAAATTAAGCATGTTAACATAGTGTAAATATGTTTTGAATTACCAAACTATCACTTTTAAATAGACAAATAAAACACATCTTTGAATATTTTCGTTTTCGACAAAGTTTTTTCCCTTTTTTGTCTCATCTTATTTATGAGTGGTTCAAATTCATGGAAAGATGGAACTAAATTGAAGTACATAATGTCTTCTTTGTAACTGGTAGAAATTATGGCAGTTTTGAAGTATTATAAACTTCCTACATCCATAAAACTTACCCCTACCCCAACAAATTTACTCTAAAATTGTCAATTTTTTGTCTATGTTCGCGTTAAAATTACCAGAGCACGCAAATTGTGTGTTGTATATGACAAGGGTGCATGAATTATTTTGTGATTACGTATTTTAACTGCCATTTGTTGACTTAAACTCAACATCTTGCCCGAAATTTATGAAAAATTGGCATTTTCAACATTTCAGATTTATCCAAAGTTCACTGTTAAACCGTTATACATTCAAAACCTGGAGGATATATCTGCAGATATGCCAATTAATTGTTCTTAGGGATGTATAAGTTATCTCCAAAAATTGCTAAGAAAAGCAAGGAGTGTTTAATGTTACTCTGAATACCGAAAATCTTACCCCGACCCAAACAAATTTTCCCCTAAAATTGTCAATTTTTTTCTCTATGTTCGCATAATAATAACCAGAACACGCCAACTGTGTGTTGTATGTGACAAAGTTGCATGAATTTCTTTATGATTTGCTATCTTAACAGCCATTTGTCGACTTAAACTTAATATTTATCCCAAAATTAATGAAAAATGGGAATTTTCATCATTTCAGATTTGGTCAAAATTTACTGTTAACCCGTTAATATGGCAAGTCTAGAGGATATATCTGCAGATATGCCAATTAATTGTTCTAAGGGATATATTAGTTGTCTGGAAACAGTGTTTAAAAAATCAAGGAGTGTTTAATGTGACTCTGAATACCGAAAATCATAGCCCAACACCAACAAATTTTCCCTAAAATGGTCAATTTTATGTCTTTGTTCGCATAAAAATAACCAGAACACGAATAATGTGTGTATATATATGACAATGTTGCATAAATAACATCATGATTTTGTATTTTAACAGCCATTTGTTGACTTAAACTCAATATTTTGCCCCAAATTGATGAAAAATGGGGATTTTCTGTATTCAAATTTGTCCAACGTTCACTGTTTAGTCGTAATATATGTCAAATTTGGAGGATATGTCGGCAGATATGCCATTTAATTGTTCTGTGCGATACATTACTTGTCTTAAAACATTGTTTAGAAAAGCAAAGAGTGTTTAATGTGACTCTAAATACATAAAATCTTACCCCGACCCCAACAAATTAACCCTAAAGTAGTAATTTTTTGGTCTATATTCTGACAAAAATAACCCAAACCCGCAAAGTCTGCAATGGATATAAATATGTTGCGTTAACATTGCATTAATCTTATCATGATTTGTCATTTTAAGTCCCACTTTTCAGATTAAACTCAATATTTGGTACAAAATTGATGAAAAATCGGAATTTTCAGCATTTCAGATTTGTCCAAAATTCATTTTTAAATAGTTATGTGTGGCAAATCTGGATGAATTATTTGCAGGTATGCCAATTCATTGTTCTTGGGGATATATAAGTTATCGTAAAACATTGTGTAGAAAAACCAGGGGTGTTCTATGTAACTCTAAATACCGAAAATTTTACCCCTTCCCCATGAAAATGATGCTAAAACAATGCCAAAAATATTTCTGTCTGTAGGTATGAACAGAACATACTAATATTTTTACTTTCTTTTAAAAAATGCATTTGATATATCTTTAAATGCAATTTTAACGCAGAAAATATGGGTAAAATTGATTATTTTGGGCGATTTTCGTGAAAAATGGGAATTTTACAAAATTCAAAGTTTAATTGTTGTATAACTGCTTAAAACCACGTGCATGATCTTATTGGTTATATATGGGAGTCTCTGTGCATTTTTTTGTTTGAAATGTTATATTATTGGACCTTTATATATAATGTTCAGATTTTGTTTTGTTTTTTGTTTGTTTGTTTTGTTTTGTTTTGTTTTATTTTTTTTTTTGAGGGGGGGAGGTAATATGTCTGCAATTTATGAGTGTTTAGTTAGTCTAAAATGTTCAAAAGCATACTTTCTAATAGCTTAGATATAGTGAAACAATATTTTATCAAAATATTTACGTTAGATACCAAATTCGTGAAGTTTTTACATCGTTAAGTCAAATTAGCAATCATTCTGAAAAACGGAAAATTCCCATTTTTCATAAAATTTCGAAAAGAAGCTTGAATCTACTTAAATGGGCTTCTGCATGTCAGCTTTAGTGAATACACACAATACTTTGCATTAGACATTATCTTTTTATCATTTAGAGCCCTAATATTTTAAATTTTCTCTTAATATTAAGGGGGAGGGGTGCTTTTTTTTGGCATTTCTGATCCCACAATAAGGCTGACTCTAAATTTTTTTCACGTAATTTGTTGCTTACATATCATAAATTATTATTGCATTGGCAATATAAATATATATTCAAATGTATACGATCAAGAAGTAAGAAAAACGAAATTCTGAAAATATCTAAAATTCTGAAAATTTCGATTTTTCAAAAATTTTATACCGAAAATCAAAATTTTAATGACTTGAATGGTCTTATTTTTCAACAATGTATCCAAATGATAAATTAGGCATAAAAACTAGATCAAACGATGAGCAACTTTTCAATAAACATCCAACGACGGACAATCTTGGCAATCGTGTTTTTCGTGCAAAGCTCGAAGAACCTTTAAACAAAGAAGACGCACTTCTTGACGCAACTTCGTCTCTAAATTAAATTGCCACACCCCTATGAACAAAGTTTGGAATATGGTACAAAAAATCAAAGGTAAAAATAGGAAAGCTTATGTCCATTACCTAAAAAACGGACAAGATATTTTAACATCTGATAAAGATATTGCAAATAAAATTGGAGAAACTTTTGAGAAACATTCTTCTTCTGAAAATCTAGGACCAACATTCCAGAGAATTAAAGAACAAAAAGAACGAAACAAACTTAACTTTAAATCTAAAAATACAGAGGAATACAACAGATTGTTTTCGATGGATGAACTGAAACAATCCTTGGATAAGGCACATGACACGGCATGTGGCCCGGACGATATCCATTATCAACTCCTCAAACATCTTCTCATAACAACTCTTGATATTCTTTGAAACCTTTTTAATAAAATCTGGGAAATTGGGAAACTACCACCTATGTGGAAACAAGCAACGATAGTACCTTTTCCGAAACCGGGTAAATATCATTCCGAACCATCTAATTACAGACCACTGGCATTAACTAGTTGTGTCTGTAAGACAATGATAAACAACCGTCTTGTTTGGTATCTCGAATCGAACGGTCTTCTATCGAACATCCAAAATGGATTTCGACAAGGTCGTACAACAATAGACCATCAAGTTCGATTCGAAACATTTATTAGACATGCATTTTTAAAGAAAGAACATGCAACGTCTATCTTTTTCGATATTGAAAAAGCATATGACACTACATGGAAATATGGCATTTTAAAAGATCTTTTTGATATGGGGTTGAGAGGAAGTTTACCAAATTTTATTGAGAATTTTCTTAAGGATCGTGAATTCAATGTTTGAGTCAACTCTACATTTTCTAACTAATTTGAACAAGAGATGGGTGTTCCGCAAGGAAGCATCATCTCTGTCACACTATTTTGTATTAAAATAAATAGTTTGGCACAAGTTTAAAAAGATAACATTGATGGATCTCTTTATGTAGATGATTTTCTTATTTGCTATCGTGGCAAAAACATGAATAATATAGAAAGACAACTTCAACTCTGCTTAAACAGAATTGAAAAATGGGCTGTCGAAAACGGTTTTAAATTTTCCAGCTATAAAACAGTTGGAATGCATTTCTGTTGTAAACGGAAATTCCACCAAGATCCAGAGCTAAAACTGTACAATAGCCCTATTACTATTGTAAAAGAGGCCAAGTTCAAAGGTTTAATTTTTGATAGTAAACTTTCATTTCCTCCCCATATCGAAATGCTAAAAAACAAATGCCTTAAGGCATTAGATATTTTAAAAGTTGTGTCGAGTACCGATTTGGGTGCAGATAGCACTGTCTTATTAAATTTATATCGATCGTTGATTCGATCAAAACTAGATTATGGATGTTTTCTTTACGGTTCCGCCCGTAAATCATACATTAAATTACTAGATACCGTTCACCACCAAGGTCTGCGTCTTTCATTAGGTGCGTTCAGAACTTCTCCTGTGGAGAGTCTCTATGTTGCAGCTAATGAAGCATCCTTGGAAGACAGACGTAATAAACTTGGTTTACAATATGCAACAAAGCTTAAAGCGTTCTTCTAATCCTGCTTACAACTGTGTTTTCAAGCCTCTTCACAAAGCTGACTATGAAAAACGCCCAAACGTTATACAACATTTTGGTCTTCGTATCAAACCACACCTTGAATCTGCTAAAATATAAATTTTGATGAAATAGCTCTTATAGAAACTCCTAAAAAACCTCAATGGCTGAAACAAAACCAACATGTAATTTTGAATTTCGCACAAACAAAAAGGTCGATACCAATCCTCTGGTTATCCAGCAGGACTTTGCAAGAATTAAATCTGAACATCCCGAATACTTGCAGATTTACACAGATGGCTCAAGGGATGGAGACAGAGTGGCTTCTGCAGCCGTTTTTGGAGATCGTACAGCAACTCTCCGACTACCATCCTCTAGTTCCATATTTACTGCTGAAGCTTACGCTATTTACTTACCACTTAAATTTGTAGCTTTATTGCAATCAAATAAGTTCATGATCTGTTCCGATTCACTTCATGCCTATTGGCAATTGAATGTCAAAAAACAAAAGACCCAATTATTTTGAAAATAGCTGAATTCTACAAGTCACTTGTAGCATTAGGCAAAGAAGTCATTTATGTTTGGATCCCTAGTCATGTGAGGATCTATGGAAACACAGTTGCTGACCAGGAAGCCAAGGATGCACTAGAGGACGAGATTGCGCTTTGTCCGGTACCGTACACTGACATGAAGCCTTTAATCTTTAAATACATTTTAAAGTTATGGCAGGCCAAATGGGATCTGCAAATAAATAATAAACTCAGACGTCGGTAAACAGTTCGGTTCCTGTGGTAAAAACCGTAGGGATCAGGTAGTGTTGACCCGATGTCGTATTGGACACAATAGAACAACACATAGTTTTATTCTCAACAGTGAAGATACCTGAATGCATTCCATGCAACTGTCCTTATACAATTCAACATCTTTTAATTGAATGTATAGATGTTGCCGATATCAGGCGTGATTTTTATTCTGCTGATTGTCTTAAGGACCTATTTACAAGCGTCGCTGGCGACAAAATCGTTCAATTTTTAAAAGCAATCAATTTATTTAGTAAGATTTAAATGGATCAATTTTAAACAAGTTTCTAATTTCTTATATTGTTACTGTTAAACCAAAATTTCTTCTATTATGTTTTAACATTTCTACACATTTGTTTTACTTGTATAAAGCTATATTGGTTTAAATTGATATTTTATGTATTTATTGAAATTGTTCAATATACTCAACAGTTCTCGCCACAATATAGCTGAAATATTGCTGAAGTTGGCGTAAAACATCAACTAATCAACCATACTGCTCTTATCAATTCCAGGTCTGTAGGGCATCTACTTCTTGTTTACGAGTTTCCTTGATCAAATTTTACAAGGTCAGCGCAGGCGACACACGTCCTTACTTTAAGGCTCAAAATTTATACGAGATTAATATAACATTTACCATACATTGGCAATTCTGCACACTACACCATACGTGGTACGTCCTATGTTTGTAAGTTAAGTTAAGTCTCCCAAACACATCAGTGGAAGAAAAGAAAAAAACATAAATGTGGTAGAAAAATTTTTGACTTATTTTAGTAATTCGATACAAATACATTCTTCAATAATCATATACAATTGCAACAATTTATAACTTGCAAACTAAATGTCCGCTCGATTATTTCCTACAACAACCAAAACATCGTTAAATAAATCGTTAATCTGTGTGGTATTCGGGTAGATTTAAAATTATCTTTCAAAAAATGTAATATACACATTTTTTTTATAGTTTTCATCAAGGAGCGACTTTTTGTTAAATGTTAATATAACTAATTTTAACTCTTTCTTTGCATGCTCCATCTTAACAGTATTCAAGTCTATGCATTCCTTAAGCAAACATAAGAAATGTATTCACTTCGTTTCAGATATCAAAATACCGAAGTGACTGTGAATTTAGTTTCTACATATGCGCATTTCGACAATCTATGTCTCTTCAGTACAGATCAAACCAAAACATTTGGAAATCCATGAACCGAAATATGTGTAAAAGCTAATAGAGAACAAATACATTTATAAACAATATGATCTAAATGATTGAATATTGTTTAACGTATACTGAGCAATATTTCAGCTATATCAAGACGAGAACAAGTTTGTTAATAAATAATAACTTTGGGGTATGGAAAGGGCCATGGGACGGGAAATTCTGACTGCCACTGGAAAAGTAGGGTGAAATCGAAAGGGGCGGGTAATTAAGCCTTGTAGCCGACCACTCAAAAAGAGCTTGCTACAAGGGGTTCTTTAATGTGCAGGAAGCGTGGCATTTCTTCCAACATCTGGACCTGAGGTTACATCCCGCACAACCATGGAATGGGTCCTATTTCTATATCCCGGGGTTCCCTCGGGGTCAGCCCCGTTTAGGAGGGGTCATACCCCGCAAGCCGGAGATACTTGGTCCTATTTCTATACCCCGGGGTTCCCTCGGGGGGTATCCGATGTCGTATTGGACATACTAGAACAACACATAGTTTTATCCTCAACAGTGATGATCGACCTGAATGTATTCCATGCAATTGATCTTATACAATTCAACATGTTTTAATTGAATGTGTAGATGTTGCCGATATCAGGTGTGATTTTTATTCAGCTGATTGTCTTAAAGACCTATTTACAAATGTCGCTGGTGACAAAATCGTTTAAAAAGCAATCAATTTATTTAGTAAGATTTAAATGGATTCAATTTATAGTTGTAATATTGTAACAGTTAAACTGTCATTTCTCCTATAATGTTTTTATATTTTTTATATTTTATACTCTTGTTTTACTTGTATAAAGCTTTAATGGTTTTATATTGATATTTTATATATTTATCATAATTGTTCAACTTTCTTAACAGTTCTCGCCACAATATAGCTGAAACATTGCTGAAGTTGGCGTAAAACATTAATCAATCAATCCCTCAGGGGTATCTAAATAGGAAAGTCAAACCCAGCTAAGGACAGAGCTATGCAAGAGGGAGATAATCCTTAGGCTTAAACAAAATTTTTTGAAATTTAGGTTTTCAGATAAAATCGGTTTTCGGGCCAGAAGTACTACTCGGTTGGTGAAAACCCTCGGGGACTGACAGTGACTGCGCTTAAGGTACCATTGCAAGTTTCTGTAATAGACAACATATCTGCACGTATTATATAAGTTAGGAATTGAATGTGTTACAAGACGGAGAGTCCTGTAATTTATATGTAAAGACGTGATTCGATATACCGAACGTGTCGACTTTTGCAATTTGTAGTATATGGTTTAATATAAATTATACGTTGCAACCTGTAGTATACGTATGCGTTGAAATGCATCTTTTACATTTTTATCAGATCGGAATTGCTGTGTTATTTACTGTTTGTGTGGTATGAAATGAACATTTTAGATACATTATAAAATAAATTAAAAAAATCATAATTGATCAGTTTTTTTCATTTTTTTTTGACACATATTTAAAAACAAATGCCGAATTATTATAAAGAACAAATGAGTCAAATTAGAAAAAAGTGTGCATATTACAACCTTAACTTGTAAACAGACGACAGTTACGAAGTAATAACCATGTGACGTTGTGAACCCATGAAATGAGATTGAGCCGGTACCAGTTCAAGAACTGTTGACCTGAAACAATTTTCTATTACGTGAATAAAAAAATCAGACTAAATGTTAAAATGTTAAAATTTTTCGGCTAAATGTTTACATACAGTCATAGTATAGGGAGATATAACAATACAAACTATAAATCTCTTATTTATGATTCAAAGGAAGTTTTGCAATTGCTTCCTTATTTATTGTTACTGTGGTACAAAAATAACTTTTTGAACATTTTTGAAAGAAAATTGAGGACCTCTGATTAGCAAAAACGCATATGTTTATTCCCTGTCTTTCATGTAATATTATCAAAGGATTCATATGACCTCTGATCTGTATGTACATTGTTGTAATGCTTCAAGGCATTATCCTGCTTTTTTGATATATAGGTTAAAATTGAAACGGTGCTTCATCTTTGCAGCTTATAACGTTCATTTTGAGACATGGGGGATGGGGGGGGGGCACAATAGTTGTTATCAAGCACAGTTAATACATAAATATGTGAATAAACTTTAAATTGCAACCAGAAACAGGTTTTTCAGAACACATACAACTTCAAAAAAGTCTGTGAGACCTTTATATCCTGGGAAATAAAAATAAATAATTACAGCATCAAACCAAAAGACAAAACATTCATTCAAAGGTGATGACATGGTACAAGCTATGAGAAAAATGGCAACATACAAATATATACAATGATTCGATTGAAAAGTGAACAGTCTATTCACGAAAATACCACAATCAATAATTTCGGCAATTTTTTATTTTTCAGAATTGTCAGATTGAAAGATCTTGATATACTGAAAATTTTTGCAATTTAAACTTGACATTAATCTCTAATTGGTTTTAAAACATAGGACAAAATCGGTGCTTTGAGCTGTAAAATGTTCTTTTATGGGTGCTTTTTCAATGGTTTTTTAATGTAACTCGGTCAGTGTGTGCTAAATAGAATATGCTTTTGAATTTCATCGATCAGGGTAGATCAGGGCAGAAAAGTGAAGGACTTAATTTCACAGTTCTGGTATACTCATTTGAAAGTTTAAAAAATATTAGGTTACTAAGTCAAGAAATAAAAGAAAAAAAATCTTAGATAATTAAAAAATTTTAAGTGCACCCCTTTACTGCTTAAAAGATCTAATTATTCATTTATATTTCTATTTTAAATTACGTTTATTGTTCAGTTTGTTGAAAAGGCCTTCATTTGGTACTTAAAATTGGAAAATTAGGGAGCTTAAGAGAAGAAATGGGGGTTATAAAAAAATCCCCGAAGAGAATGGACAAGAGCCTAGCTCCATGAGGAAAAAAGACATAAGCAAGTGGAAACCACAGAAAAAAAATTGTCGATCGCAATGGTCATTACTTGATACTTGTTAAACCGGTTTTATGGGACGCCAAACCTCCCCTTCGGATTCTGGTTTTGTGCGGTATTAAGAAAAAAGAATCCTGAATCAGAGTTCTCCGGCACCTGAATCGGTTGGTGTCTGCAGTTGGCGGATAGGGAATTGCCTTGTCTATGCGGGGTAGTCAGGACATAATACGGAAAGCCTAACCGCAAACCATTGCAGCCAAAGCGGAGAAACGCCACGCTCCATGCAGTATAAAGACCCCTTATATATTAGACGCACTGTCCCCTTTTCCAGTGGCAATCAAAAGTCGTTACCCCGATTGTCCCTTCCACATTTGTTTCTTTCTCCTTTAATTAATTTTTTGAATTGATTAACTTGTTCTCGTCCTAACATAGTTGAAATATTGCTCATTGGACATTAAACTCTAACTAATCACTCAATCAATTGAATCAGAGTTCCGACCAAAACTTTTAATTTTTGTACAAGGGAATGATGTTAATTGAGCACTTTTCATGATCGTACGAGACGGAATTTTTTTAAGCTTTTATTGATAAGGCCATCACGGAAAATGTCCAATCAGAAATATTTACATTTTTAACGGTAAGCAACATTATAAAACAGAAAGCATTGAAAAAAATGGAAGCAATCTTTAATGAAAATTTTTGAATATTTCATCTGATTTTTTAATATTTGCGTATCGTTTCTCATTAAAAATTAATAAACTAATCATTTGTTCATGTTATTGGTGCATTCAAATGGGTACTGCATCACGTAAACCATTTTTCGGAAATCGAAGGGCTGAATTCTTAAAAGGTGGTATTTTGTCAAATATTACCCCGTTTGCCAGTATGAAGGTGTGTCTCGACTCACCCCTTCTTCTTTGAAAGAATGTAGATACAAGCCACACACTTGCACCCGAATCGGGATTTAAAGGGTTGGCGCACAGTGCACAGTGAAATGGCTAATCTATGCAGCGTAGTCAGGTCATAATACGGAAAGCCTTTCCTTGATAGCTTGTAGGCAAACTTGAGAAATCAATTTAGTTAGAAGCTGCTAGAATAGTTACAGGGGGACCAAGGTCACATAACACCAGAAGTTATATGATGAGACTAAGTGGGACAAATTGACAGAGAGACGAAAGAATCACAGACTTTTTTAATTTCACAAAATGCTAAATAAGAAAACTCCCCAGTATTTAGTCGACTTAATTCCTACTACCGTTAGTACACAGCATCGTCATAATACACGTCAGTCTCTAAATTAACAAGAAGTACGGAATGGTACAAATCTATATTCAAACTATTCCCTGTCTTCTATGATTAAAGATTGGAATCAGCTATCATTATAAATTCGCCAAAAAGAATCCGTTTCCTATTTTAAGTACAAGATCTCGGGTAAAAATTCCAAAGTTCCTTCTCTCTATTAATCTGGTAGCAGACTTGGTCAAATTTTTCATGCACGGTTACGAATGAATTGTAGTTCTACTTTTGAAAAATCAAAGGGGCGTTTACCAGTTTTTTTTTTCTTTTTTTATAACAAAAATTCGGCTTATTTGTTGACCAAAATAAGAAGGAAGTGTTTTTTCAAAGAGTCAAAAAACTTTTAATTACACACCGACTTACCAAAACCTTGTTTCTGAAACAGAAATCCACCATGTTTGATGATTGCATTGTAGGTTTCAGAGTAATTAATTGAATTAAAAAAGATGATCAAGGTGGCGTTTTAACCATCCATTTTCTTACGAAGCATTTCAATTCCATTCATTTCTCTGAAATATACTTTTACTGACTTCATGACCGTCAAAAAAAGTGAATATAAATTTATTATAAAATAAACACTGACACACCGCCATTAAAATGGAATCGTCTACTAAACAATGTGTCATTCGTGAAACGTTTTTTTACAACTTTCCAAACAGTATCAAATGAGCTACGTTAAAGACGGTTATGACAGAGACCCTTTCATAGGTAAACCCGAAATTGTAATTTTAGGAAAAAAAAGGTATCATTTTTTAAGCACACACCAGACGAAATCAAATTTGTGTAGTGTGCGCAAATAAAATATTTTGTTTTTGTTTTATGTTTATCAATATAGATGACACTTGTCAGTTCTAAATTCAAGTATAACAATACAACATAAGCTGTAATATAAACATGTCCGCTTTTACAAAATGATTAAGCTGTTTTTATAGGTAGATCGTTAGTTTATTAAGGATATTATTATTTTCATATATTTTTAGAGTCCAGTGATCAGTTAAAGTGTGGTCACATGATCTTGTATATTTCTTAGAGTTGTCAATAAATCTTAAGAATTGACTTTACGTATTGACCTCTGCTAAAAAAGATCAGGTTTACATTAACTGTTAATATCAGGGATAAAAGACGAATTGACTTTACGTACTGACCTGAGAGTAAAAAAGATTATTAATTAACACCTTTTTTTATTAAATTACAAAATTTCTTACATATCATTGATTTGTCTATTTCAAATATACAAAACAGGCGTATATTCAGTTCCATGAATCATTTGAAAATATGGATGCAAAAAAATTCGAATAAGCAAACATGTCATATAAAATAGAGATTTATTAACATAAGTCTCTATAAAAATTCGTAACTTGGGAATATGATCAAACTATTATAGCCTATTAAATTCGGTCAACGGAGACATTTATTGACATGAGAAAGGTATATTGACACTCGGACTACGTCCTCTGTCAATATATCTGTCTCATGTCAATAAATTTCTGCATTGACCTCATTAATAGGCTATAATTGTATATTATTTTGTTCTTGCTCGCATGATAGAAGCATCGAGTCTTCATTTTTAAAAAGGTTTCACGGGGGTTAGGTTTTTTATAATACACATTTCTTAACACCAAACTGTCATTCCAGTGTCTTTTAATCCTGAAAATTCCGTAGAAGATATCTATGTAAGTCGTCTTCAAAATTTTACTTGTCATGAACTTTAAGAAAAACAACGTTTAAAACAATAACGTATATGATTACAATCTAAACAAATTTTTATTAGTTTATTAAAACTATTGTCGAAACTAAGCACTTAATTACAACAGATATATCCATGGATTAAGGAATGTTGAATAAACTTGGGTATGCCTTCAGTATACTTATTTAAGAAAAACAAATCACGATTTTGAAAAAATAAAGTTTATTGGCGCGTCTTATTTTACAATTGTTTTGCACAATGTTCCGAAAGATGTTGTAATCATCTTCATTTTTATACTTGTTATGCATTATTAACATTATAAGAAATAATTGTTTAAAATAATGATATGTTACAGAAGTAAACAATTAAATAATTCAATAGTTATTTAATTTTATGTGAAACTTCACGAACTGATATATCATTTTACCGGTATTTTGTTGTTTATTATCACTGGGACGATGCCTCTGCTGGTGGACTTTTAGTCCCCGAGGGTATTCACCAACTCAGTAGTCAGTGCTTCGGTGCTGACCAGAAAATCGACTTTATTGAAACTTGCAGTTTTTAGATTTAAAAATATTTTGTTTAAGACTAAGGAGTATCTCCCCCATGCATAGCTCTGTCCTTAGCTGAATTTTGGCTTTTCTCTTTAGATCATTTTGGTTATTTGTTCTCTATCACTTTTACACGTTTTTCGGTTAATGGACTTCCAAATGTTTTGGTTAGATCTGCACTGATGAGATATAAGTTGTTGAAATGCACATAGGAAGAAAATGAATTAACAGTAACTTCGGTATTTTGTTGTTTACCACATGCAGAGATAAGGAAGGGTATAATCCTATAATGTGTGAGGTTCCTCACTGTTCAAGACCATTCGGTGACCCATTGATGCTTTGTTTTGGGTCGTTTTAACTTGGAGATGGGATGTTGTCTCCTTGACATTTACCGCCGTGCGCGGTCCCTGATGAATAGGCCCGCAGCATCCTTTGAGCTTGGCGTATGAGTCTTCCTAACAAAGGACCCCGAGGGAACCCAGGGATATAGAAATAGGACCTAGTATCTCCGGCTTGCGGGGTGTGACCCCTCCTAAACGGGGGCTGACCCCGAGGGTCCCGGGATATAGAAATAGGACCCATTCCGTGTTTGTGCGGGATTAATAAATACACAACCCATCTTTCGGATGGGATGTAAACTCAGGTCCACGTGTTGGAAGATATTCCTACCCTTGTAGCAAGCTTTTTTGAGTGGTCCGTAGGTGATCGGCTACAAGGCTAAATTCTCCGCCCTTTTCGATTTCACCTACTTTTCCAGTGGCTGTCAGAATTTCCCGTCCCATGACCCTTTCCATACCCCAAAGTGATTATGTATTAACAAACTTGTTCTCGTCTTGATATAGCTGAAATATTGCTGAGTAGACGTTAAACAATATTCAATCAATCCTTGACATTTACCCAATTTCCTTTCATAATTTATCTTTATATACCATACGAATATTCTATTCTAAATACTGCTACCATTGACGCTTTATTCAATTAACAACAAAAGGATGAGGATTATATGAACATGAAATAAATACATTGTAAAACCATGCAGTCTATTTTTAAATTTACAGTACGCTTTCATTATTTTCTAAGACAGATATTTTGAATATTATGATGATTTTACTGAATACAAATCTTTTAGCAAATTTTGTGTATCTTTCCTGACCAATATCTCTTAAATTTAAAAAATAGGATGAAATCGACACCAAATGAATTTTACAACGTAACATAGTTCCCACCGCCATCTTCTGACTTAATCCAAAGAGCTTGAAATTTAGGATACTACAGATACTTCCACATCGGCTTCGTTCTTTGACCTTCATCTTGAAATTGACAACAGGGATACATTACAAACTAGCCTGTATGACAAACGCGATGACTTCACTTTTCCAATAGTCAACTTCCCTTTTCTTTTGTAGCAATATTCCAAAAGCACTAGCATATGGAGTTTACATCTCACAACTCATTCGATACTCAAGGCCTTGTGGTCGTTACAGTGACTTCCTTGATAGAGCTCAGTTGCTTACAAATAGACTACTTAAGCAAGGGTACGTTACAAAAAACTTAGTCATCACTACAGAAGTTTTACGGTCGACATCACGATCTTGTGGATCGCTATGGGATATCTGTTTCCCAGATGACAACAACGGATCTTTCCCTCTACAACTAAAGTTTGTTTTTCCTCTATCGGATTCGAATTTACTACCGGAGTTGACATGTTCAATACGGCGGGTGTCTTGTAAGAAGCAGGAGATGCTTACTCTACCGGTACACCTAATCTCACCCATGGTTTTTATTGGGTCCGTGTTGTTCATCTGTATGTGTGTCTTCATTTTTCTTTTTTGTCCTGTGCTCAAGTAGTGTCTTTGTTTCTTTGTGTGTCTGATTTGCCATTGTCCATGGATTGTTCGTTCTTTTGATTGACGGTTCGGTTCTCACTTACTTTACTTAACCATTTTGAAAATAGGCTACGATGCCTGATGGTGCCCTGCCGCAATTACTCATTACTACATATAAGTAGAAAGGCAGGGTCATAATTTATCCAAAAATCGCATAAAACCGTTCGACTAACTTATTTTATATTCTAGGATATACATTGAAAGACTCAAAACAATTTTCAAATGGGGGGTTGAGGTGCACTATGGGTACAATAAACCATCAAACTTACGCAATTTCAAGGAAGATATCAAAATTTTCCTCAATATTTATAGCGGTAGGGGTACATTATTTGGCTCTGTAGAACGTTTTGGGTATAGAAATCGTAAAATTTCTTGTTCTTTGTAAAGCTTATACAATAACAAATCATGTGAAACCTCTTTTAATAAATGGGAAGCATTGGTCAATTTTTTTATCTTCATTCAAGATTCTGTCACATGGTGTGGATTTTCATTCTTTCTCGCATAAAACAGTGTGATATTGTACAAAAATGGAATTTATCGGATCAATAACATATCAGGTTCGTTTTCGCCCAACCCGATATGAACGTTATTGACCCGATTAAGATAGTTCTTAATATTTCGAATGCAATTGTACATCGAACAAAAATAATTATACCTCTCATAGATAGATAATTTTTTATGCCCCGCCTACGATAGTATGGGAGCATATAGTGTCGGGATCTGTCCGTCCGTTCGCCCGTCCCAAGTTTGATTTATTCACAAGTTTACGTTTTTTTTCTGTGAAGGATGCATGCTATTATCATGAAACTTTATATAAATACAAAATTAGACAAAAATGATAAATTTTTACCCATGCAACCAACTTCTTGCTTCTCTGATCACGGGGGAAAGAATGATTGTATGAGGTTTACCTACAGGTTGGAGTTTTTTTTTCTCTAAGGGTTGTTTGCTATTATCATTAAACTTTATATAGATACATATAAGTGTCTAATTAAAAAATCACAATAAAATCTTACCTATGCAACTTTTTATAGATACAAAATAGTGTCTAATTAAACAAAAATCATAATTAAAATTAATCCATACTGACAACCTCGTGCTTCGATAATCATGGGAAAAAAGTGGTGGTATGAGGTCTACCCTCAGGTTGAAGTTTTTTTTTTGTGAACGGTGTATTGTCCCTTCCACCTTTATTTCTTTCTTCTTTTACTTACAATTTGTTTTGAATTGATTAACTTGTTCTCGTCCTGATATAGCTGAAATATTGCTCATTGGACGTTAAACTCTAACTAATCAATCAATCAATCCTATTATCATTACACTTTTAAATAGATACACATTAGGATATAAATAAACAATAAATATTATAAATATTTACCCATGCAAAAAACGTCATGCTTCACCGATCATGGAAAAAGGTGGATAGTTTAGGTTTATCCATAGGTTTAAGTTTCTTTTCTAAGAAGGATGTATCCTATTATCATTGAATTTTATTAAATACCTATTAGGGTATAATTAAACAAAAATCATATAAAAATATATCCATGCAACCAACTTCATGCTTTACTGATTACAAACAACTGAACAGTTTTTAGGCGGGGCATTGTGTCCGTTAGACACATGTTCTTGTTCAATAAAAAATAAACGATTGGTCATTTTTTTCGAGCAAAAACAATTCGGGAAAATGGATTCAAATGCAGAAAGTACATAAGTTTCAAACATGAACTGCAACAATAGAACTTTTTTTTCAAATACGTAATAACCGAATCTTTTTAACCCACGAAAAGTTCGGAAACACAAAGAAAAAAAATAGATTTGCAATAGCCGATGTCATCCCAGACAATCTATTCAATGATTCCACCTTATTCTCAGCCTCAAACTCTACATATAAATCGATTTTGGTTGAAATCTGACAACGTTGAAAATTTTACGTCTTTAAAACACACGGCATACAACTTCAGATGGGGGTCAAACTTTGTACAAAATTTGAAATCATTTCATTCAGCAATTTAGAAATAATAGCTCGTATAAGAAAAATTGGAAGAATAAGAATGATAAGAATTATT
Source organism: Modiolus philippinarum (assembly GCA_002080025.1). NCBI lineage: Eukaryota > Metazoa > Mollusca > Bivalvia > Mytilida > Modiolidae > Modiolus > Modiolus philippinarum. The sequence goes on from MJUU01030968.1 coordinate 96,026, forward strand.
CAGAGAACATTTGCAAAGTTTTTCACCACTTTTGACCTGATGATAACATGGTTGTGTTTGATTTTATAGTCTCTTTTGGTCAGAAATATATGTAAGCAAAAGTTCTGAACTTAATTAGCCTTTTTCTTGCGATTGCTAAGGACGTTTTGAAAAACTAACATGTTGCTAAAGACATGAAAGTCATTTTCAGTTGGCAATGTCATCCATTTACTCTTTACAACATATTTAACCTTAAAATTGATTGTTGCTAAGGACTTTGATGACAAATAACATTCTTGTTATTGACTGTGACCTTTGATCTTTACCCCATTTTGTCGGCCATAATATTCTGAACATTTTTGTGTCGCCTGCACCTAGTGCAGGATCGACACATAGGGATCACTATTCATCGCAAGTCCTCTTGTCTGTCTGTTTGGCTGGCTGGCTCCAAAAATTTCTAGCATTTTCTCCATCTCTTCCTTTATGGCTTGGTAGTTTCCTTCGAAACATGCAGGAGAACTACAGTATATATTGTAGATGTGTACCATGCATTTTTTTCTTTATTTTTGTTTTCCAGATTTTGGAGCTATTTTTGGACTTTGCCATTTTAGCTTGTTGGAGTCTTTAGGGTATACCTCCATTATCCGCAACTTTTCCTAAACCACTTGGTACTTTCCAACCAAACTTACAGAAATGCTTAAGTATATATTGTAGATATGCACCATGCATTTTGTTTTTCTTTATTTTGAATTTTTCAGATTTTCTTACTGTCTTTGGACTTTGTCATTTAATTTTGATTCGTTACTGTCGGGCATGCAATTTATACATTGACATTTTTATTAGAGCAAAACACTGTCCCAAAAGCTGCTTAGTCAGGGATTTGTTCAGCTTTTGTTACTTTCATCCCTTCAGAGATTCTATGGCCGTCACCATGACATCATTGACAGATATGACGTGTCTGTGTCCAAAATGAAAACGGACATGCTAGATTTCACGTCTTCACGGATTTGACATAACCGGATTTGACTCAACCCTAAATTGACTCGCTGATAGTGTGATGGGTGCCGCTAGCGGAGCAGGACATGCTTACCCTTCCGGAGCACCTGATGTCACTCCTGGTTTTCATAGGAGTTCACACTATGAGTGCCTTAATTCTTAATGTTATCTTTTTATTTCCGTGCATTGTAGCCGTCTCACGTCCTTGTTTTGTCTTTGTTTTTATCAGTTACCGTTTTTGCCATGTCTTTGGACTTCGATTTTTGTAGTCATCGGTTCCCTTGTTCCTTCGGTATTCTACTGCCGTTGTTTTTTACTTATTGGAGTCTTTGGATAAACCTCCATTATCCGCAACTCCTCCTAGACGGCTTAATACTTTACAACCAAACTTGCAGGAATGCTTCCGTTTATATTGCAGATGTACACCATGCATTTCGTTTGTCTCTAGTTTTGATTTTTTTTGTCAGATTTACTACCTATCTTTGGACTTTGTCATTTGAGCTTATTTTAGTCTTAGGGTTATACCCAACTCCTCTAAGACTGCTCGATACTTTCCAACAAAACTTGCTGGAATGCTTCAGTATATATTGCAGATGTGCACCATGCATTTTGTTTTTTCTCGAATTTTGATTTTTTTCAGATTTTCTACCTTTGTTTAAACTTTGTCATTTTAGCTTATTGGTGTCTTAGGGTATACATTCATTATCCGCATCTCCTCCTAGACGGCGTAGTACTTTCCAAAGAAACTTGCAGTAATGCTTCAATATATATTGCAGATGTGCACCATGCGTTTTGTTTTCAGATCTTCTAGCTCTCTTTGGACTTCGTCGTTTAAGCTTATTGGAGTATTAAGGGTATGCCTCTATTCTCCACAACTCGTCCTAAACTTCTTGGCATTTTCCAACCAAACTTGCGAAGATCCACTCTTTACATTTCGTTTTACTTTATTTTTTTATTATCTTTGGACTGTGTAATTATAAAAAAAACTGGAATTCTTTAACATATAGAGTGCATGCGACGCAACACCCATACATTTTTTTCTGTTTTCAATTTCTTTGTATCTTTGATTATTCTTGAGATATAAGCCAAAAAACTTTAAATCGAAACGCGAAAAATTGTAATTTTGAGCTAGATCTAAAACCAAAGGTCCAATTATGTTGGACTAAATATACCAAATTAAGACCTTGAGACTCACATTTTCTCCAAGATATGTGATCAGCTATATCTTACTGTTTTAGAGGTTTTTTTATATAAAAGTAAAAAAATTGGCTATGTCCTCGAACGGTGGTGACCTTACTGACCTATGAACTTGGGCTCAAATTGAATGTCTTTTCTTACTGATTACTTTAACTATATATGTTTACTATATTTTCTGTAAGCGTTTAAAAGTGATTTGCAAAAAAACCAAACAAACTTTTTTATGGAAACGCGTCAACGGCTATAACTCAAAACTGTCTGTCTCAGAGTTTTCGTTCAAATGTATCAAATAAAGATCTCAGTGAGAGAATTTTTTTGCAATATAATGTGTTCTTAATTTTTTTCTATCGTTTCCGAGATATCGGAACAAAATTTCGAATGGCGCATATTTGGGTTTTTTTTACCTCAGATTTGTAATCAGGACTATGAAAGCTACCTGGAAAACAAAGGAGTATGTACGGTAAGTGGTGTTTTTGGAACCCTCTCAAATCACAACAATTTTTCTAATATAACATGTCTATGTAAAGGAAGTAAAAAAATATCAAAATTTTGTTGTTTTTGTATGAACATGGTTGCCTAGCAACGGTAATATTGAGTCCTGTATGAAAAATCAGAATTGAAATAATCTATTGCTACATGTAATAAATTGTAACAACACATGTTTTGTTGTTTGTGGTGATGGGTGCCCGAAAGTAACGTCATCGGAAGTTCACTTCTGCCATTTTTGCCGGAAAATACGCCATTTTTAATTACGTCACCCCACAAGAGTCTAGTGTGTATGTGGACAGGACATATGCGTGACCGAAAGTAGTTTCCTTATCTGTGTAGGCCAAATATTGACAGGAAGTGACATGGTGGACCATAACTGAGCGCGTGAGTGGTCAAAATGGGGCAATACCCTGGTTTAAAAAATCGGAATTTTTTGTGATTGAATGTTAATGGCATGCCAAAGTATACAAAAAGAGCCATTTTTCAATATTAGAAGTTTTATTTTTTAATATAAGAAATTCATTTTCTAATATTACAAATTTATTTTTTAATATCATCGATTTCTAATATTAAAACATGAATTTCTACTATTAAAAAATAACTTTTTTGTCCACTTTGGCTTGCCATTATTGTTACCATATTTTCAGATGTTTTGTTCCACTTCCTTTATTATGGTCCTTTTCCTGCTTTCTTTGAATACCATTCCAGTGTTATGTCCTCTGTTTAGACCTTTTGTGTGTTATTCTGTTATTTTTCCTCTTTGAATTAATAAACAAGCTTAACAAGAGCTGTCGCCGAATGGCAGCCAGTTATACTCCCGCTCCATGGAAAGTGCAAATCTAAGTGTGTGGGGACACAATACAGGTGTGGACACAGTAGAAGTGTGGACACAAAACAAGTATGGACACAATGATAAATCCACAAGAAATAATGGGTAAATGGGAAAAAATCAAAATTATTGTCAAACAGGAAGTAGATGAGTTACAGACTTGAAAAGGAGAGACACAGTACAAATCGTTACTACATACTGTGGAAGTACTTTTATTCGTGGCCATCAATTTTCGTGGTTTTCATGAAAATCACTATTTCGTGGGTACATAAATTCGTGGTTTCGAATTATAATAAAACTCTAGGGAAAAATGCATTTCGTTGTGAACTTAATTTCATGGTTTTAGCGAACCACGAAATTCACGCAAATTAGAACCCCACAAACAATAGTACTTTCACAGTACACAAGCTGAGAAATCCTTGACGAAAAATTTCAATATAGGGCTATAATGAAACTGATCTGTAGTGATTTTAATGCAACTGCATACCAAATATCAATGGGCAACTATGAGAAGTTGATGCTAATTAGACTCAAGAAAAAACTTAAACATTTGAAAAAACAATTCAAAATTTCGATTGATTGATTGATTGAATATTGTTTAACGTCTACTCAGCAATATTTCAGCTATATCAAGACGAGAACAAGTTTGTTGATAAATAATCACTTTGGGGTATGGAAATGGCCATGGGACGGGAAATTCTGACTGCCACTGGAAAAGTAGGGTGAAATCGTCAAGGGCGGGGAATTTAGCCTTGTAGCCGATCACCTACGGACCACCCCAAAGAGAGCTTGCTACAAGGGTTCTTTAACGTGCAGGAAGCGTGGCATTTCTTCCAACACGTGGACCTGAGTTTACATCCCATCCGAAAGATGGGTTGTGTATTTATTAATCCCGCACAACCACGGAATGGGTCCTATTTCTATATCCCGGGACCCTCGGGGTCAGCCTCCGTTTAGGAGGGGTCACACCCCGCAAGCCGGAGATACTGGGTCCTATTTCTATATCCCGGGGTTCCCTCGGGGTCCTCTGTTAGGATGGCTCATACTCCAAGCTCAGAGGATGCTGCGGGCCTATTCTTAAGCCGGGACCGCGCACGGCGGTCAAAATTTCGAAGTCAGTGGAGCATTACTGCGGGGGCATAGACATAAAACGCCACTGAAATTGAGCTGTACGGATGCTAATGCAACTGCATACCAAATATCAATAGGCTAGCACAGGTGGTTGACGTAAAACAGACCCGAGAAAAAACTTAAACAATTGTGAACGCCCTTGTCGCCGCCAGAATCACCACACCTATATCTCGCTTTTTTCGACTATCGGCAAAGGCTCGACAAAAATCAAAGTTCTCGTCAAACAGGAAGTAGATGAGTTACAGACTCGAAAAGGGGAGAGACAGTACAACTCATCATACTAAAGCTTCAGACTAAATATCAAATCATTACTACAAACACAAGCTGAGAAATCCTTGACGAAAGTTGTTCCGGGCAGACGGACAGACGGATAAGGGTAAAACAGTACACCCCCCTCCTACGGAGCGGGGGTATTATCACTGAAGAACTTACTAGTTCCTGGAGTAAGATACACCATATGATCACCTATGAGATTTGTTCCCTTATAAATGGATAACGCCTTTTGAGATTCAGAAGCGAACCAGCTGCCGAACCACGATACCTTTCTAAAACAGATATTTTATATGTTTAGGGTTTAAACAGAGGTGCAGAACACATTCCTAAACGCCTAAACAATTTCTCAAACATGTTTAGGTCAAAACATGTTTAAACATTTTATATGAAGAGTTATAGCTCGTGTAGAGGGCGCTGTAGCCTTTCTTTGTTTGAATTAAAAAATGTAAACGTAGCAATAAACAGTTAAGGAGTTTGGTGACTCTTGAAGGAGAGATGTTGCTATACAACAGACCTATTCTGTTTCAAAGGTATGTTTTGACATTATCTTGATATACATTTTAGAAGGTTGATGCTTATTTATGTCTTTAGTATAATTCATTCACTAATTTTACCATTCACCTTCAATTCTCTTGTAACTACATTATGTGTTATTTAAAAGAAAGAATATTTTGAGGAACATTTGTACAAATTTTTCAGTAACCTCAGTCAAATTTATTCGAAGGATTGTGTAATATTTTAGCATTTATAACTAATTAAGGAAATTTTTTTTTGTCATTTCAGATAGTATAAGTCTAAGTGTTTTTTCTGAACTGTCTAAAGAATGATTGATTGGTTGATTGAATATTGTTTAACGTCTACTCAGCAATATTTCAGCTATATCAAGACGAGCACAAGTTTGTTAATAAATAATCACTTTGAGGTATGGAAAGGGCCATGGGACGGGAAATTCTGACTGCCACTGGAAAAGTAGGGTAAATTCGAAAAGGACGGAGAATGTAGCCTTGTAGCCGATCACCTACGCACCACTCAAAAAGAGCTTCCTACAAGGGTTCTTTAACGTGCAGGAAGCGTGGCATTTCTTCCAACACGTGGACCTGAGTTTACATCCCATCCGAAAGATGGGTTGTGTATTTATTCATCCCGCACAACCACAGAATGGGTCCTATTTCTATATCCCGGGACCCTCGGGGTCACACCCCACAAGCCGAGATACTAGGAGATACTAGGTCCTATTGCTATATCCCGGGGTTCCCTCGGAGTCCTCTGTTAGGAAGACTCATACTCCAATCTGCGGACATATTCATAAGCCGGGACCGCGCACGGCGGGTCTAAAGAATGAAGAGAAGAAAATAAATAAATAGGACCAAACCTAAGTAAACAAAAGGATACTACCTATAAACAACCCTAAACACGTTCTAAATCTAAATACCTAAACATGTTCAGAATGAATTGCAGGAGAAGTTTATCATATCGTCACGTGTATACCAGTTTGGGATCTCCAGAGTTATGCAGCCCAGGTGAGTGATGTCAGACTATCCACATGCAGATGCAGATCCAAAAAACAAGAATGTGGCTGAGCAAATAAACAAACAGACACCGAAGCAAAAAGAAGGGCAATAAAAAATGAGAAACAGATGTGGTAGAAATGGAGACAATATGAAAAAAAAATATCAAATGAATAAAAATAATCAGGAACGCAAAAAAGGGGAAAAAAGCGCAAACAGTGTTAACCTTACCAAAAGACTGGTGTTGTCAGGGGCTCTGGGGACGTAACTATGAGGCTGTGAAATTGGAAAATACATTCTTTCCAATGATCTTTCACCGATCATAAACGAATTTCCCCTATATATTACTATAAGACATTAACAAATGCATAGCACAATACAAAAAGGTGGTCATGGGATGAGGGATCGAATTTCTTAGTACGATAAACTAGAGCATACGTTGGATTTACAACAGACTCAGAGAAATAGTTTCCGGATAATGTATATACATTGTACATGTATGACTATGTTTTAACCCTTTTGCAGATATATGGCGGCACATGACAGCAAATAATCTCTAAATGTCACATCAATTTAACATTAGTTTAATAGTATTTGATACTTTAATAGAACTTTAACGATATTATTACATTCAACAACAAGTCTGATCTCAAGAAAAAGTACACAAATAATTCCCCATACATGTGCATACCCATTCTTACTAAGCAATACTATAATTTTGAATATGATATTAAAACAATAAAATAACTTCACTTAATAGTAAACTATGCCATACAAGTATTCCGATTTTTATGCCATTACAAAACTGATTGGCGGAGAAATCGGTGTTTTAAGTTATTGCGGATGACCTAATGTATTTGAATAATGAAAGCAATTCATCGAATACTAGTATGCCTCTATCCACCTTGTAACACCTATAACAACACCTTCAAAACTCCTGACTTTTGTCAGTTAGTCAAACACTAGTAATCAAAGTTCTATAGAATTCTATTGTTCAACAATTTGCACTACCTTAATTATTGTAATTGATACTCCCGTGTGATGACAAATTGGAATGCAGCAATCCATAAATGTTTGATTATTTGTCTTACAGACAAAGGACAAAAAGTTTCGGGGAATAGTTATAGGTGTTACTATATTCATTGATTAGTTGCAGTAATAATAGAATATCCGTCATACGTCAAAACCACAAAATGAATGAGAATGGTTTCAAGCAATGAAGACCGAGAGATGATATTAAATGGGAAACTTCCTGTATTATCTGCAATCAATCCACAAGTTGTTGATATACTATGTCTTAAATAAAATAAATAACAATAACGTATTTATTTTACCATGAATGATCTAGTACAATCCCACTATGGTCGCCAACAAGAATCCCTACCATGTCGCGCAAACAGAACGTTAATCTAATTTTTCTAAATTAACAAGACCTATCAGGTAGCAATATTTACAACATGTATATAGTACCTGCGATGAAGACACCTAACCAAAAACAACGAAAAGTTGTGATATGGATGAAAGTAATGGTTGTAACCTGTATTCCCCTTGTCACGATTGAGGACTAAAAACAAAATAACTTGATGGAGTCTTGAACACGAACGAATATACGTAGATACATGTAAATGTAGGTGTTTACTTGAACTGCTTTAAAAAGAGATGAAAGAGACACAGTCGAAATGACCAATACCAATCCAATGCTAAGGCAGGTAATCTTGACAACAAACCTTAACCAAGAAAGTCGAGTTGAAAATGTATGACAAAATAAATCAAATGCATGTAAGAAATTCCAATAACCAATCCACGTGTGAAATATCAATAATATACCAAGTCTTGTGTCCGTGAAATGGACATATGAACGCAAAGCTTCAACCAATGAATAAGGACGAACAAGGGTAAATGTATATGTTCCTTTCACTAGCGTGATCCTGCTAAAAGACCACGAAAAAAAAAACACCAAGAGAGACGACGGATGTAAAGAGATGATGAGCGCTTATAAAGTGTTTAAACCAGTACTAAATAACACATTTTGAAGACATACACCAATCACTAACAATAGGATGAAGCATTCCGAAATGACAGCTTATCACCTCGCCCATCTGTTGTTTTTTAATTATACAAATAGTCAAATTGCTGTATTAAAGATCTAGACTGACACACTTTAAATAACAAAATACTGAAGTTATTGTTCAACGGAGTCGTAGTATCCTAGATCATAACTCCCCGAGTCAGTCATTCAAGAATTATATGTCAAAGGGATAATCGAGAATAAACAAAATACATCTACTGACAAAATATTATTTCTCTTGAGGTTGTAATTTTTAAGATCTGGTTGGTTACCAAAATTTTAAACAGAGTCACCCATGCATGAAATGTAGGTCAATGTTACATAATTGTTATCTTGAGCTTTGTGACTATGGAAGATGTTTCTACAGACAAAATATCATATCTCTAACTGTTCAGGGGTCTTACAAAAACTTCAAAGTCACTCATTCGTGAAATGTGGATGTAAGTAACCTTATTATTTTCTGTAGCTTCTATATAAGAAGTATCTATAGGCAAAGTAGTAATTACTCCACGAGTTGTAGTATATGAGATGTGAACTCTTAATCTGAGTCACTTATGCATGAAATGTAGGTCAAATCTGCCAATTTACCATATCAACCTCAAGTACTTCCCAGGATGCATCCATGAACAAGACCTTATGTTTTCCACCTATGACTTGTTATTCAAAAGATATATGGATTTAATGACGGACGAACGGGGCAAATGCTATATCATATCACCAATCCCTCTGCGCGAGGGGATAAAAAAGTACTCATGTTCTAACTTTCATTTTCTGTTGGTTCTATTTGTTCATCCGAACTGAAATCACTGTCAGACTCGTCTGTATCAGCTGCATCCAAATACTGTGGATTCATTTTCGTCACCTTTGCGAAGATTTGTTCATGGCGCTCGTTTCCAAGATACCATAGAACACTTGAAATGTGTGCACAGCACCCAATCTCCCTGGCACCTGCTTTACAGGTGCAGTACCACCCATTAATCGGTTTCTCACTTCCAGCAATGTAGTTAATCCAAAGCGTATGAATTGAGCTGTAGGTATGTCTGGACTGCATCTTGACTTTAATGACTTCATTCGATTCTTTGCATACCATCGGCTCGTATGTGCCATCTTTACTAAAGTGTTCTTCAGTATAAGATGGCGCCTGCTTTAACCAGACATGATTATTTTCCTATTTAAATAGGAATTCTTATTTTTTTTAGACAGAAAATAAATTTAAAAGTTGTTCAGTTCTGTAGAACCAGCAGTAAAATGATGTTTTCACAGGGCTAACCCCCCTCTTTCCTATTATTAAGAAGCATTTCCTATTATTTTGTCTTTGTACAAAATCGTGTCTGTTTAACTGATATACCCCTAATGTGATTTCCCTTAAATCATCTATTGAAAGTCGTGGAAAATCATCTAATTCTTCTTAGATACAGCTTTAAACTGACTTCTTTTATTTAAATGATTGTTTTGTTCAAGATAGGCTTGTAGCTCATTCCCTTGCCCTGCCTTGTGTAACATTTCCTGGACGATGATACCATCATTGGCTGAAGCTTTTGCAAGTGGTGGCCTAAAACAGTTGATGAGGGCACTAACAATCTTCACGTACTCTCCTATACAGTGTAGAAGTTTGTTGTGTATAACTTTATCCAACAGTCTCCACTATTTGATACGGCCGTTCGCACTCTCTACAACCCAGCGTACCTTCGTCACCAGACGAGATTTGTTTGCCTCTTCCGTTGAATGTTGTTTTTTGCCTTTTTGTAAGTAGCATGGCATTTTCACACTATACCTCAGGTCCTGTAAAATATGAACGGCATCACAAAAGCCCCGGTCAACTATGCATACATCACCATCTCTCAACCATTCGTTGATATTTTCATAATTTCTAAGAAACATGTGCTTCATTATAGCAGCATCGTTATTTTTACCGTCGGCGTAATATGGTCCTAAGATTGATAGAATGTACCCATCTGAGCCAACAATCACCATTGGCTTAATGAAAGGTTCGTGTAGGCTGTATGACCTGCGTTGAAAAGAGTAATTGGAACTCTTCTGAATATACAAATAAGTACCGTCTAGCACAAGAACTGCTTGCGTGTTGTCATTTGTGAACAATCTCCTGGCGATGAGTGTTGTATGTTTTTTGCAAAACTCGTCATGGGAGATGTGGCCAAAACCGAGATGTCTAGGAACAAAATCCGCCATTAATGAGACCCTAGCACTCTCTACTGTTCGCCTAACTTGGAAATTTTTCATCTGAAATAAAACGGCAAGTGCATTATTTGGAAGACCAGTCTTTAATTTCATTAAGAATAATGCCATACATGTTCTAATTGACCTGGTTGCCGAATTTCTTAAGGACTTAATATGTGTGCAAAGGTCTGAAAACTGTTTATTGTTCATCCCAAGGAGGTTTGTATATTGTTCATCTGTCATTATAGACGGAATATCAAAGTTTAAGGTAGACATTGTTTTCATCATGTTTCTTATATATGACGTTAATGTCGTAATGTCTGTTCTCGAGTAAAAATCCAAATTTTTGGAAGTTTGCAGTAAAGATAAAGATGCGTTATTAAAATAGTCCTCGGCAACATCTACTTTTTGAATCTATAAAAATCCCAGTTTTGATAAAGGCTTGAGTTCTTGCCTTTTATTGTATGACAATTAAATGGTTTCTGTTGTTGCCAACCTTTTTACAGATAACACAATACTTATGGCTTCGTGGTGTTGTAGGTATATTAAGGTGTATCAATTTTGGACTTGATAGTTTATTTGCAGATTGATTATTCGAAGGTGGTTGATATTCTGGGTCATCTCGATTAGATTCAGAATTTTGGACATCGGGATTACATGAAGGGCTGAGATAATATTAATATTTGCAGAATCTTTTGAGCTTTTTCTCTGACAGTTAATTCTACAGGCGCCGCACAATACGTCCTCATTTGAAATAGATCTTGATAATAATTTTTGAAGATGTTTTTTAATCCACCATTTACAACCTTACAATATCTAATGTTTGTAAATTTTGTTGAAACTAAGGAGTATCTCCCTCATGCAAAGCTCTGTCCTTAGCTGATTTTGGCTTCCTATTGAGATCATATTTGTTAATTTGTTCTCTATCAGTTTTTAAACATCTTTGACTTAATGGTCTTCCAAACGTTTAGATTTTATCTGCACTGAAGAGACATAAGTTGTCGAAATGCGCATATGCAGAATCAAAATTCACATTAACTTCGGTATTTAGTTATTAGTTATTACAACAGGACGTCTAGATGAAATCTTGCATCTGCGATTACATAAGCAACAGTTGATGGATTTTGACATAGTACATGTAGTAATGTAGAGCAGCTTACAAGAAGAAAAGAACAATAACATGTACTTGGCATCGACAGACTAGAAAGGCGATACATATTTACCGTACTACGGAAGCCCGTAAGTGCCAGGTGGAATAATATCATGTTTTTTTTCTTTCTTTTTTTGCAGCCGCCACTTAATTTATCTGGGCCGTCATATATTTACTTTATGAGGCGGCCGTAATTTAATTATCTGACGGCCGTAAAGTTATTTATTTGGCGGCCGACGCATAATTCAACTGGTGACTGCCATATTTTATATTGCGGTCAATATATAACTTATATATCTGGCAGTCACCATATAATTTAACTGGCGACCGCAACATAAATTAAGTTGCGGCCGCCAGATAGTTTGAGTGGCGACCGCCAGATAATTTAAGAGGCGACCAGGAGATAAATTAAGTAGTGGTCGCCAAATAACATATTTAGCGACCGCAAGATAAGTCATGTATATGGGATCGACAAATAAGTTATATCGTGGTCGCCAAATATGTTATATTATGGCGGCCGCCAAATAATTACTACATATGGTGGCTGCCAGAAAATGTAAGTGGCAGGCCGCCAGATAAATTATGCTCTACATGACACTTACCGGTTAAGATATGTATTGACGTATATTCATATATATTTCTGTTTGATTTACATAATGATTTTTGCAAGTAATTAGTTTGCCGATTAGTCAAAAGGCCCTCAAGGATCCAGTCCTTCATTCTGAAGAGTGGCGCCAATTAAGACTTATGCTTTCACTATCAAAGAATTTTTATTATTAGGTTTGATTTCAATTGACAGCAATACATCTCTGTGTTCTGTTGTTAGCCAGCTTGGACTTGCTGGACTCCATTATGAACGAGTCTTCATAATAAATGTGATTATCAAGTTTAGTTCTTAATGTCAAAGTGTTTTCAGCGACGATGTTTTTTAAAAGAGTTCCTCCATAGGGTCTAATGCTCTACATAAGGTCAAGGAAAAAGGCCATTAAAGGCTAGGGGTCGTCTTGAACTTACTATGAGGTATGAGCAAAGCTCATTGTTAAAGGTCTCTTGGTGACTTCAAGATGAAGAACAACATTAAAAGCGTTGTTCCTTTGCTTGTTTTTTACCATGTATATGTAGAGACTTTGTCTCATGTGCATTTACTCCATATCCTTTCATTCACCATTATATATGTACTACTCAAGACCAACCCAAATTAGAATAGTTACTGAGAAACTGAACTTAAACATGATGTGCTCACAAGACCATTAAATTGATGTGAAGAAAAAAAAAAGCCACGTGACAGACTGTCAAATACTTCCGAAAACCAACCTACATAACAAGTATAAATATGTTGTGCGATGGCCACAAATTAACTATGGAACAATATAAACAAAAATGTTTCCCTCTTTCCATTGTTGTCATTTTTATGTGTTTTTTAATTTGTACATTGTAACAGTTAAACTGTCTCCTATAATGTTTTTTTTTTATATTTTATACCCTTGTTATCCCCGCACTTTCGAAGAAAGTTCGGGGATATTGTAATACC
>MJUU01030969.1:24761-48196 GCA_002080025.1 Modiolus philippinarum
AACATTATGTTAAAATTTCATAAGGATTGATCAACTAGAACTGAAGTTATCGCACGGAAACGAAGAGTCTACAGACGCCGACGACGCCGACGACACCGACGACGACGCCGCCAGTATCATACCGATATACGACCTCAAAAATTTTTTTGCAGTCGTATAAAAATCAAGAGTTTTCAGAGAATGTATTTGAGAAAATGAACTGGATTTAAGATTTTCCAATAAAGCCTTCGAATTTTTAAGTATCCACATGTGATTTATGTTACATAGGGCATGAATAGTTTCATAGTATGCTTGGTGCCTGTCTTTGACTGCAGACAAAATCTTAGTTCAATAGACAATTCAGTAGTTGAGCAAGATGAAGATCCTGCGATGTATCTTTCCTTATATGGAACTTTTTGTAATTTTGGTGCCCAATATAGGTATGGCAGGTCTTGATTGTTATTTTTTTGTATGGATATTAAAGAAGGACATGAATGACCTGTGATTTGAAAGGATTTCATCTTTGTCAAATGAAACTCTTTTGTATGTAGCACTACCTGGTGCATTTTGATCAACGCTTTACATACAAAAACTATGTTATTTGAAGCTTTTTTCTGCAAGTACAACAACATATTTGTCATGTAATGTAAAGACGAACTTACTGGCTTTATGATCTTGAAAAACAGACTTGGGTAGATTGTTAACACATCTGCGTAGTTTGTTAAATGAATGAACAAGTTCTCTCGAAATCATTTTAATACAAAATATGACTGATTAACATTGAAGTTTCTTCTTGTTAAGGAGTAAGAGTACAGCAGATTACAATGATACCCGGTGTCAGAGGTTCAACTTGGACACCCATGACATTAATACCTGGATTTATATGGTTTTCACAGTTTGGCAGGTTTTTGATGGATGGTGTTATCTGATCCTTTGAAGTGTTTATAAGAGAATAACAGATTTTTACGGCAACTCATTTATGAAAAAAAGACGAATCAGGTCAGACAGCAATTGATGAAAACAAACCTATCACAGTATTAAAACATTAAGAACAAAAGTAGCTCTTAATACCAAGTTGAAGAATTCCAATCAAAAAGATTGCTAAGAATGCTGCAATTTTTTTATAGATAGCATAAAGTGTGTAGCGAGTGAGGTAACTCGTACTGGCTTGTAATATTTCGTATCATCAAATTTCCAGCTGGTGCAATCAAATGTTCTACAAATTTTAATCGAAGTTTTACTAACTGCTATGTTTATGATGTTCTATAATGGAAAAATACATTACATATATCCTTCATATTAATATTTTAATCTCGGAATCGACATCAGCAGAAATCTTATGGCCAAGATTTGTGGAAAGCATGACGACTTTGATTTACAAATAAATACATCGCCGGCAAACGAATACCGAAGGAAGAACGTGGAAAGGGGGAATTCTAGAATCATAAATTCAAAATCACGGCAATTCACAGACTGCAACACGAATTGAGACAGTATGACAAAGACAAAACAGATAAACAAAAATGAACAAGAATGCGACAAAACTAAAGCACTAGCAGTGTGAACCCCTATAAAACTGAGGCATCATCAGATGCTCCGCAAGGGTAACCATGATCTGCTTAATAAAAAAAAATCTATTATTATAGTATGAATGAACGTTTATTTTCATAATGGCCCTCGGTTATGTGTCGAAGGTCTGTAATAATGGCCTGAAGATAGCTGTAATGGCATGCGGCAACGCAGAGGGCCATTACAGTATCCGAATGCCATTATTACAGACCGAGGACGCATAACAGGGCCATAATGAAAATACCCATTTCTTAAAACTTTTATTAACCATATTGTCGAACTTAAATAGATTGATAAGTGAATGTAAATTTATATAAAATAATTTTCAGGAAATTCATTTTTACATGAAAAGTCGATTGTGGGATCAAATGTCTGAAACAAAAAGTAGCTATATAAGATTTTACCCTGCTTAAGTACAAATAACTTTGTTATAAAAAATCCAGGAATGATGAATATTTTCGAATCCCTTGTGATGAGATGAGTAAAATGAGAGGTCACAAGTGGGGTCAAATATCTGAAACAAAAAAGTTTCTCCATACAGCTGTATTAGGATTTACCCCAATGGACAAAATATTTTTTTTAAAAAGATCAAGAAAAGATGTATATTTTTTTATTCCTTGTGATGAGATGAGTAAAGTGAGAGGTCATAAGTGGGGGACAAACAAAAAAGAATTTCCATACAACTGTCCTGGGGATTTACCCCAATGGACAAAAAAAACTTTTTTGAAAAAATCAAGAAAAAGTGTTTTATTTTTTTATTCCTTATGATGCGATGAGTAAATTACGGTCAAATATGTGAAACTAGAAAAGATTTTCTGATCCCTTATGATGAGATGAGTAAAATGAGTGGTCACAAGCAGGATCAAATATCTAAAGCAAAGATGTTAAATATCATACATGCTACAGCTCCTAATAGCTCCTAATTCGGGCAAAGTAATCATAATAGTGATAATAACGAAATAACCGAACATAGTTGTCAAGAGAAGAAGATTAAGTATGGTTTTGTAAAGTATCATTTTAAGAGAAATTTGTGTAAACGTAAGAATTAAAACCTCGAGGTAGACAACATGATCAATATTATTTTTGTAAATTTTGGTAAAAGAGATGATTTTGATTCCCACTTTCCTATAGATTGCTGAGATAAAGTCGAAAATTGCTTATAAAACATGCACATGTAAACAAATAAAAAAACTCTATCTCAATTTATCAATTTTTATTGCACCAACTGAAAATTGTCATAACGGATTGTTTTCCTACTAGGTAATTTGTATTCATAATGTGACACTGTATTCAGTTTCTTCGCAATTCTGACTGAGGATTGTAATGTGTTTTGATCACACATCACTTCGGTTTTTTTTCTGTTTTCTTGTGACTTATCATATTTTTCACAAAGCTAGTATTTATATAATTTACATAAAGGTATAAAAGGCAACATTTTTGTCAACCATTAGAAAGTTATATATTCAGAATTTGTATGGAAAGAGAAGCAGTGATATAATAATTGGAAGAGAAGTAACTCGTGTAAGACAATGTGTATGGAAAGAGTCGCAACAGTCTAGGATTTGTATGGAAAGAGAAGCAACTCGTATTATACAGTGATATAATTAGTATTTGATAAGAATTTGTATTAAAATATAACCCACTCGTATGATTCCATGATACAATGAGGAATGTAGAGTGATATAATTAGGATTCATATGGATAGAGAAACAACTTATATTATACAGTGATATAATTAGGATTTGTATGGAAAGAGATACAGTGCATAATTAAGATTTGTATGGAAAGAGAAGCAACTAGTATTGTAGAGATTGTATAGTGATATGATAAGGGTTGGCATCGATATAGGAGGCACACCACTATTACGGTCTCCCATTGACTTGTATGTTAAATTCCATGCTTTCAAGTCATATAAAATGAAATGATTTTTTCCAGGTGCGGGAACTTGTTATTCCGTTAAAAGATTACCAGCACGATAAAAAAAAATACATTTAATCCATACGTTGTATACCAAATGAGAAAATAAATTCAATTGAAACGTTCAGGTTAATTTTGTACATAGTCGCATCAGGAAATTTAGGTTTTTGGTCGTATTTCATTCGATCCGTTCTAACTTGTTACGCAACTTAAACAGTATTTCTTAACTGTTTTTTGCTCTCCATAATTCACCCAGTAATATTCTATGCTCTTGTTGATTATAAAATGTACCAATTGGCTGGAGTCACTACAAATTAAAAGGCACTATTTTTAAAAGTACTATTTTCACTCTGTATTGAAATAGTGTAGCGCTCCCTTAAAATAAGGAATTGTATGGAAAGAGAAGCAACTCGTATTTGACAGTGATATAATTAGGATTTGTATGGAACTCGCATTATGCAGTGATATAATTAGGATTTGTATGGAAAGAGAAGTAACTCGCATTTCACATTAGGATTTGTATGGAAAGAGAAGCAACTCATATTATACAGTGATATAATTAGGATTTGTATGGAAAGATTTTACAGTGATATAATGAGGATTTATATGGAATGAGAAGCAACTCGCATTATACAGTGATATAATGAAGATTTGTATGGAAAGAGAAGCATCTTGTATTATACAGTGATATAATTAGGATTATCCATGGATAAAGAAGCAACTCACATCATACAGTGTATAATTAGAATCGTATGGAAAGAGAAGCAACTAGTATTTTACAGTGATATGATTAGCATAAGCAACTCGTATTATACAGTGATATAATTAGGAGAATCAACTCGTATTTTACGTTGATATAACTGGGATTTGTATGGAAAGAGAAGCAACTCGTATTTTACAGTGAAATGATTAGGATTTGTATGGAAAGAGAAGCAACTCGCATTTCACATTAGGATTTGTATGGAAAGAGAAGCAACTCATATTATACAGTGATATAATTAGGATTTGTATGGAAAGATTTTACCGTGATATAATGAGGATTTATATGGAATGAGAAGCAACTCGCATTATACAGTGATATTATTAGGATTTTTATGGATAGAGAAGCATCTTGTATTATACAGTGATATAATTAGGATTATCCATGGATAAAGAAGCAACTCACATCATACAGTGTATAATTAGAATCGTATGGAAAGAGAAGCAACTAGTATTTTACAGTGATATGATTAGCATAAGCAACTCGTATTATACAGTGATATAATTAGGAGAATCAACTCGTATTTTACGTTGATATAACTGGGATTTGTATGGAAAGAGAAGCAACTCGTATTTTACAGTGAAATGATTAGGATTTGTATGGAAAGAGAAGCAACTCGCATTATACAGTGATATTATTAGGATTTTTATGGATAGAGAAGCATCTTGTATTATACAGTGATATAATTAGGATTTGTATCCATGGATAAAGAAGCAACTCACATCATACAGTGTATAATTAGAATCGTATGGAAAGAGAAGCAACTGGTATTTTACAGTGATATGATTAGCATAAGCATCTCATATTATACAGTGATATAATTAGGAGAATCAACTCGTATTTTACGTTGATATAACTGGGATTTGTATGGAAAGAGAAGCAACTCGTATTTTACAGTGAAATGATTAGGAGAAGCAACTCGTATTTTTCAGTGATATAATAAGGATTTGTATGGAATGAGAAGCAACTCGTATTATACTTATCTTATCTGAAACAGTTCCTCTTTTCTAATTGAAATGAACTAATATCCAAGCAAAAAAAAAGAGTAATCAATTGTATACAAACCATTATGCAACTTGAACAGGTGAGATGTAGAAAACTTTTAATTGTTTCATATAAAATACATGTTTAGCAATTATGAAACCAAATAAATCGGTTTATCAACTTTCCAATTAATAGTGGAATCTTCAATTTCCTTTTTAGAAAATCGAAGTTTATTTATTCAAGTACCTATAGAAAGTGAACTACCAACTATATTTAATTTAGCGCAAAGACAAGAACAAAATACCGAGGAATCAAACGGTCTACCAATAACTTTGACAAATAAGTGTAATCAAACAATAGCAGAACTGAAGAATCGACGCTATAAACTTCATAAAACCAAAGTACTGGACAAGTTTCATGATTGTTAAGGCATGGATACTGAAGAAGCAGCACAAGAAACTCTATATTTAATGTATTCTCCAAAAATTGATATGACGCCATCAACTTCATAAAACCTACGAACTAGACAAGTATCATGCTTGTTGGAGTGAGTATACTCATTAAGCAGAAAAAAAACTTTAACGTACCAAAACCTCTCCTTTCACTGTCCCCTTCCTATGTCTAAATGTCCCACTATATAAGATGAAGATAACCACTTAAAGCATAATAATTCCACTGAAGAACATTATCAATATAGAGAAATTAGAAATTATGGAATAAAGCACGTGTTTTTTCTTGCTTTGATAAGATCTTGGATTAAATGTATATTGCTCTGTTGCATTATAAAAAACTTGTTAGCAATCGCATTTACTGGAATGAAACCCTCATCTATCAAATTGCACAAATATACTGTCCATCAAGATTTGAAGGGTTTTTTTTTATTATTTCGTCATTTTAAGGGACATTCATAAGACACAAAAGAAAGACAAGAAGCGAAATTGGCAACGACGGAACTCTGGACAGCCGGATTTGGGCCTGCATTTGTTAAAGGCAGCATTAGGGTTAAACTAGTTTTGGGATATCCAACCCTGTCTCTTTATCCCACTTTCTTATAGTATAATAAACAAAAGAATAACCGTTTTTGGGTACCAAACATTTCCATTCCCTATTCAATTCCCTCATATTATAACTAACAAACGAATAACCAAATATAGTAAAACTAACTACAAGATTGAGGAAAAAAAGAACGAGGCAATACATAATTTTGTGTGAGACTTTAATCAACTCGACGCTTCTGGTCTCGTAGCCTGGAGAGTTAACGTGAAGACGTCGAACATAAACACTTTATTGTACTTTATATCATTCCATATCATTTTCTAGAAAGCTTACAACTACTGATCTCGAAGATGAAGGGCAAAATCGACGTGTTAGGAATTAAGCTGACAGTTACTGCAGTGCTGATACTGAAATGTTAGATGATGCATGATAAGAGAAGAAACCAATGTCATATAAGACCGTTTGAAACACAATTCTTACAAAAAGGTACTTGTGGTGTACATGAAATGTATCTGAATACCGAAAAAATAAAGGCTGCTAAATTTTCTACGTGGTTTACTTCTGATCGATAATTTTTTTGAAGCAAAGGTAATATCTATATTTCTGACAAAGGGCTGAAAAACTAACAATATCATCGGAAATAACTGCTCAAAAATTGTTTGTTTGTGACAGGAAAGAAGAGTCATAATGTGTTTAAACATTGACTAGATTTGTACGGAAAGAGAAGCAACTCGTTTCATTCAGTGATATAATTAGAATTTGTACGGAAAGAGAAGCAATTCGTAATGACCTCCTCCGAATACTAACGGCATGAATGAACTATCATCAAAACAAAAACAGTTCATTAGTTGCCTCTACGTTAAACCGCTATGTAACTTGGATGAAAGGAGAGCTTGGAAATATTTTTTTCGTATAAAATCCTTAAACAAGATATATCGATTCGTTAACTGTTTTATCAACAGCAGAAGCTTCAAATAATGTTTTAGAAATCCGAACTCAATTTGTCAGTACTTTTGGAAGTAAATGGTAGTGAAATACCAACTTCGTTTACAAGTATATACAGCATACCATAGAATCAAATTGACACATAAGTGTACTAAAAAGCAATAAAAATCAACGCTATCCACTACACAAAACCAAAGTACTAGATACTTATCACTACAGCTAAAACATGTATACCCCTTAAGTAGGAGAAACTTAAATGTGATCGCACAGAAACGGAAATAAAAAAATCGATTTAAGTCATAATGTCATTAATATTGATCACAAGACAAGTACAGGATACCAATAAGAAGGGTACTATAATCCCTCAATATGACAATCAAGAGCAACAACACAAATAAATATATAAAAATATAACCAATCAAACAGAATGGGGTATATCGGACACCTGTGCATCATCAGCTAGTTGTAACTTTCAAATTCTAATGGCGAGTATACTGAATGAGCAGATTTGGATAATATTGCATGATGACAATAATCAGAGAAGAATATGGAGATGTATCAGAGATAAGTTGTTTGACATGAATTCCCCAATTAATACTGTAACGATCCTAATCTTTCCAAAGGAAGGTTTTAATAATTTTTTAAAAGGTGATTTTTGGCCTTTGTCAGTTGAAACGTTTGACATGACAGTCTTATAATAAGGTTAAACTCTAGGAAATTAAGTCAAACTTTATTGTCGACTTCGGCATTCAACAGTCTGCATCTTCTGCACAGGCTCTTTTTAATAAAATATGAGGCAATATGTATACTTCGTAAACAGGAAAATATTTGAAATTGACTTCCGATGACATCACAGAATCATAGTCATATTTGTCTGACAGAAATCCTGGGAACAGGAATTTAACTTTCGACTTCGAGATTCATTTCTTAATATGGCGCTGAGTTGAAAGAGTTAAAAATATCTGCATGTGGTGCCCTATATATACATAATATACTATACGATGTCAAACTATAAAATAAAAATAGTCACTTAATTAAAGCAAAATAATGCAACTGAAGAACATTATCAATATACAGAAATTAGAAATTATGGAATAAAGCAAGTGCCTTTTTCTTGCTTTGATATTGTTCTGTTGCAATGTAAAAACCTGTGTTATTCCTATGTTTATTATACTTTGTTGAGGGACAGATAAAGCGGGTTTGGGTACAAGCTTTTGCTAGTACTGGTACCAAGTCTGGATGTACCGAGTTCCTATCGTTGTTTACTTTTGTGTTTTGTGTTATTTGTGTTTTTCCTGTATAGTTGCCTGGCAGATTGTAGCATGTAATTGTAATTTATAGATTTTCTCTGTTATCCTTTTTATTTTATGAATTTGTCGATATCCAATGGATGACAATTACTTGTCTGATACCAAATTATTTGCAATCTGATTTTCATTTCAATTTTACTAGATTTCAGCTAATTTGACAACTGTACAGATATCAACATTAAAACCCTAAAGAGGCGAAATGTGTGATAGAGAACAAATAAAATAGTGCCTATATAGTAATGCGATAACGTGACATTACCTACGTTGGATCTAATATTAAATGAAGTTCGATAGAAATCAAATTACCTAAAGGACAACCAAAATCAAAAATTTATGATATCAGAAAAACTCTTAAATAAGCATTACTGAAGACTTGAAAAAAATTATTACTAAAGCCTGTACTCTTAAAAGTCTTCATGATCTCTTGCTTGATAGCATTTGCATTCGTTGAACACAGCCCTGAAGGACGCTTTTCTTGTTGTTCATCATCCGAGTCTTGGATGAACACCGAGAAGACTTCACAATGCGACAAAAAGTAATAACTTTTGCATGGAAAGTTCAAATTGTAATTCTGGCTGACGTACCTCCTTTATAACACATCGTCACTATATGACTATATGCATTTAGCATACTGGTAGTTTATACTGTGTAACTCAGTTGCAGGAAAGAAAAGGACATGATCAAATAAAGTGTGTAAGGAGTAAGACCACAGTTCGAGTAAACAAAAGAATTTTAGCAATGAGCTTAATATTCGGTTATCATTGTGCGCTGACCTTTATTTGCACTTTTTGGTACTTTGCTGGATCGTGATTATCGATCGTATGTGACGTAATATCTTTTTTGAGGTTTTATTCAAGACTAGCAGACGTGCTTCAATTCCAGTCCACACATTTTACAAGAGAAAGGGCAGTCGGAAACGACAGCTAATCCCTCGCCCGGTTGTTGAATGTTTGTCTAGTATTATAAGCACTCCACAGAGTTGTACCATTCAAGATCTTGCTTGTTACTGAAATCTAAGCCAGCCATGCAAGAAATGCAGTGACCTTATTTCAATCAGGAGCATAATACCTATAGCATATGCATCTACTGATCTCTACAAGTTGTAGTATCTAACAAGACTTTAACACAAACTTTAACCTAATTTACTAATGCATGAAATGTAGGTCAAAGTGACCTATTTTTTTTCTGGAGCGTCGTAACTTTACAAGAAGCATCTACATACAAAATATTATTCCTCTATGAGTTGTAGTATCCCAGATCTAGACTCTTACAAAAACTTTAACCTAAGTCACTCATGCATGAAATGTCGGTCAAAGTGACCTAATTTTTATCTGGATATTCGTAACTTTACAAGATGCTTCTACATACAACTACGAGTTGTATTGTAGTATCCCAGATCTGGACTCTTACAAAAACTTGAGTCACTCATGCATGAAATGTAGGTCAAATCCAACTATTCTATAAATCAACCTCGAGTACTATTCAACATGCATCCATGGACAAAACCTTGTCCATCTATGACTTGTTATTCAAAATGGACTTAAGTTTGAACGGACGGACAAACGGACGAACGGACGAAATGCTGTATCCCCTCCCCAACTTCGTTTGGCGAGGGGATGATAAAAGAATATGGAGTAAATGCACGAGGCAAATTCTACAAATACATGCTGGAACCTAGAAATGGAACAACGCTTTGAGTGTACTTTTTGTGACGTTAGGTATAAATTGTTGCATCACATAAATCAAAACTTCTGATTTTTCATTTGCCCGACTGAGATGAGGTCGTCTGCATCGATCTTCACTGCAATTGCAATAT
The DNA here is from genome assembly GCA_002080025.1 of Modiolus philippinarum. Taxonomy (NCBI): domain Eukaryota; kingdom Metazoa; phylum Mollusca; class Bivalvia; order Mytilida; family Modiolidae; genus Modiolus; species Modiolus philippinarum. Next base: position 35,038 of record MJUU01030969.1, read on the forward strand.
TTTAATAAAAGAAAATTAAAAAAAAGAACATAAAATTTGTAAAATTTATTCTCAACAGCCACAATACCACACAACAATACTATAAAAATACTAAATTGTATACCAGTATCAACAAAACGACATTCTTAACATCTACAACCAACATCAAAAATAATTTCCATGTAGACATAACAAGTTCAAAATGAATGAATACTATAAAAGTAATAAATTCAATAGTCCTTGTATTTACAAAATCAAACTAAAATAGGCTTAAAATTTTTCCTATTCGATATTAATATAATGACATACCTCCAATTATATATTTACAAATGTTTAACAATGTAAATGTATCGCTGAGATAAATTTTGAATAAACATAATAAAAATATAGCTTCAAAATATAACTTATATTCAAAAAATGTGTTAACAAACGAAATAAAAATTAACAAAAATACCATTCTAACAAAATTGCATTGAAATTTCACTAATACAACTAGTCATGTGCATAACATTAGAATGGACGGACACGTGATTAGTGACATTTGGACACCTCTTTCCTCACTTGTGAAGAATCTTCACCCACATGTTATATATTTGCGTTTAATTCTGATAGTAGTAATAGGGTCTGTAAGTCTCGTCATGTGACGCGGACCTGCAATTCGAAAGTATCCAAACGCTAAGGCATACATATTTGTTATTTATGACGTCATGTTGTGCCGTCAAAATGCTACTTCCGGCACCCTTCATTTATCGGGACGTTTCAGAGACTTACATGTCCTATACCTGTACTTTTCTGAAATGTGTACTCAATGATTTTTCAAAAGGTAGAAACATGCAAATCACTTTTTTTTCTTTTTTTAAACATCAATAGGACAGATGTATGGTTTAGGTGGAAAGTCATGACTCCATCGTATACATTCCTTAGGGTGAACGATTTGAAGTGATGTGCACAATGCCGTGAGATCCTGTTCAATACCTCTAATAAAAAGCCTTACATTAGGGCATTGACCTAGATTTACGGCAATCAGCTGAGGACAGTTATTCAGATTTAAACGTTGGACATCATTGCAACCATACATATTGAGGAATTTCATTGGTGGTGCCTGAATTGATACATTACTTACTCTCCTACACTTCTCAAGGTTAAGATGAGCAATGTTAGCACACCCAGCTAAAACCATTTGTAGTGTATAGTCAGTCATCTGACAACGATACAGTACAACAGTCTTAGCCAATGGTGTCGAAATGCATAAAAGATTAACATTACAATCGAAAAATCTCAAGAAGCCAATAGCATTCATTGCATGGATTACACATGCTTCTAGATTGAGCTGATCGTCACTACACAGATTCATTTCTATAGAATCTACACTGACACATTGTATTGTCAAGGTTTTCAAGGCTGGTATTCCTACCAAAGCTATCCTACATATATGATTAGCAGTAATATACATGTGATTTAATGTGATAATGTCATTGTCAGATTCCACGTGAATATCCCGAAGTGTTGGACTTCTCACGTGCAGCGTTTCACATGCAAAATCTCCTAGAAGGCAAAGTTCCTGTACATTTGGTATTGTATATTCATCCAGTGTTAAACTATCGCGGGATATACACCCAAGTCGTAAGCAAATGAGGTTCTCATTGCTTCTCAATGTCTCCTTGAATGACCGCATGTCAATCTCTTCACAATGGCTCAGTTCCAAAATTGCCAGCTTCGGACTCTTTATCTTTAGTGTTCGAAGAATGTTGCTGCCATTTACAAATAGTTTTCTCAGATTTTCTGAATTCACCTCCAAATGTTCCATAGACTCCATTCCAATATCTATCGTGAGGAATTTCAGAGAGGGGATGTCTATACTGACGAATGAGGCATTCCAAATATTATACAGAGATACCTTGATCAGTGAATCAGACAACAATCTCACTCCATGGAGATACTGAAATAATTCAAATTCAATTAATCTTCAGTAACAGTGATAAAGCAAGTATAGAGAAATAGTGGAAAAACTATACTTCTGGAAGGTGTCTAAGGTTAAAGTGGTAATTATTAACAACTGCATAATAAATACCGACTGGAAGAGATTAAAACACAATCGTCCCCAAACACCTGTTTTCTAAAGGAAAAGGTCTACGTTGCCTGGAAAATAGCTTGAACTTTAGAGTATAACAACACTTTAATTTAGTGTGTACATGTAGTATCGTTACAGCGCAGTAAATCCTAAACTTTAATTTAGTGTGTACATGTAGTATCGTTACAGCGCAGTAAATCCTAAACTTTAATTTAGTGTCTACAGGTAGTATTGTTACAGCACAGTAGGTCCTAAACTTTATATGTAGTGTATAGAGGTAGTATTGTAACAGCACAGTAGGTCCTAAACTTTAATTTAGTGTACACATGAAGTATTGTTACAGCACAGTATGTCCTAAGCTTTACTTTAGTGTAAATAGGTAGTATTGTTACAGCACAGTAGGTCCTAAACTTTAATTTAGTGTATACAGGTAGTATTGGTACCGCACAGTGGGTCCTAAACTTTAATTCAGTATATACAGGTAGTATTGTTACAGCGCACCACGTCTGTCCGTCCCGTTTCGTGTCCGGAGCAGAACTTTTGTACCGTAGCACTTGGGATTATCAAACTTGGTGTGTGGATGCATCATGGGAAGGAGATGTGTCGCGTACCAAATTTAGGTCACTGTGACCTTTACTTTGACCTTTGACCTTTATGATAGTAAAACCATGTGCATTTCGTGTCCGGAGCAGAACTGTTGTACCGTAGCACCTAGGATTATCAAATTTGGTGTGTGGATGCATCATGCGAAGGCGATGTGTAGCGTACCAAATTTAGGTCACTATGACCTTGACTTTGACATTGACCTTTATGATAGTAGAACCATGTGCATTTCGTGTCCGGAGCAGAGCTTTTTTGTACCGTAGCACCTAGGATTATCAAAATTGGTGTGTGGATGCATCATGGGAAGGCGATGTGTTGCGTACCAAATTTAGGTCACTGTGACCTTGACTTTGACCTTTGACCGTGACCTTGACTTTGACCTTTATGATAGTAACCCCATGTGCATTTCGTGTCCAGAGCAGAGCTTTTGTACCATAGCACCTAGGATTATCAAACTTATTGTGTGGATTCATCATGAGAAGGCAATGTGTCGTGTACTTAATTTAGGTCACTATGACCTTGACTTTTACGTTTTACCTTTAAGATAGTAAAACCATGTGCATTTCGTGTCCGGAACAGAACTTTTCTACCGTAGTACCTAGGGTAATCAAACTTGGTGTGTGGATGCATCATGGGAAGGAGATGTGTCGCGTACCAAATTTAGGTCACTATGACCTTGACTTTTACGTTTTACCTTTAGGATAGTAAAACCATGTGCATTTCGTGTCCGGAACAGAACTTTTCTACCGTAGTACCTAGGGTAATCAAATTTGGTGTGTGGATACATCATGGGAAGGAATGTGACGCGTACCAAATTTAGGCCACTGTGACCTTGACTTTGACCTTTGACCTTAATGATAGTAAAACCATGTGCATTTCGTGTCCGGAGCAGAACTTTTGTACCATAGCACTTAGGATTATCAAACTTTGTGTGTGGATGCATCATAGGAAGGTGATGTGTCGCATACCAAATTAAGGTCACTGTGACCTTGACTTTGACCTTAATGATAGTAAATCCTTGTTCATTTTGTGTCGAGAGCTAGGTTAAATCATCTTTTTTCCACTGAATTATATATTATTTAATGTATTACCCTTTATATTAAGTAGCAGATATGAACTGATTGGAATAAAACCTGCAACTTCAATCCTGACAGGCTTTATTTCTGTTAGATTTACTTTCCAATTACCATGTGGCTGAAGGTCAAATTTCAAAATGACATGCCTTGGTACTCAAATGCAGTTGCGTTGGGTATTAGTCTGGCTGGGGTCTGGCTTTGCCGACAGCTCTAGTTTTTACTGTGATATCTTTCTTTCAGTGTGTTTTGATGCGTTTGTGTTTTGTTAGTTCTATTGTATCTTTTCGACCTGAGACCTACTCCGTCATTTTCTTGGGTTGTCGTTTTGAAATTAGTTAGCCGATGTATTTGTTTAATTGTTTTTTCTATTCATATAAATAACGTGGGAAGAAAACATTTACAATTTCATTCAAAAATACATGCGTGGGAAAATAGTAAACACTACCATCTGCTACTTTCTATTTACGTAGATATAGTAAAACATATACATTGAAACATCTGTTTACATGAAACAAAATAACAGTTTCTTATTTCCTTACAAGATTATACATTGCATGTATTGATAAACGGTGTTTCATATGTTTTTGTTATTTTCTTTTACTTCTAATAAGTTACCATTGGAGAATAACAACACAAGGAGGTAAACAAAGTAAATTATAGCTACTATCAAAAAGAAAAAAATAATAATAATAAATGCAAGCAAAATTTTAGATCAGATTGTATTCTTAAGTTGTGCATTTTAAACAAATGTTTCCTTATACTCAGTATTTATAATGGGAATATGATAACAAAATGTTAAAGGCCAATATCACAAAACATATCAACCACATCCAAGAAATGAATGACATAGTTGTCCCCTGTTTACATGTGGGCGGCTTCAGATTAATTGTAACTTTTACAACAATATTCAGATATTCAATTAGTCATCAGACAATGTAAACTTTGGCATCAGTACTTCTAAATTTTAAATGAAAAAGCAACGGAACTATCAATCCTTACATCCGCATATATTCATCACAATTTATCTCACTCTCGATGACATTAAGCCAAAAGCAACACTGGCCACCCAAACCGAAAATTAGGATACAACCAGCAGAACAAACCTCTCTTGTAAGCATATTGCAGTGGCGTGCCTCTATACAGTGGACAAATACAAATATGGAAGGGGAACACATTATTTTACGTAATTGGTGGTAATACTATTGCCGATGACTTTGGCTAAAAGGGAACATTATCTACTCAAAAGAACCGAAAAATCTTACCTCGCAATTGCTGACACTAAGCTTCTTCAAACAAGGCAATTTATTAACAATTTCCCATAATTCCTCTACTTCTACTGGAATGAAATGGATGCAAAGTACTTTTATGAGATGAACACTGGTATTATTTACAATTTCTTTGACAATTCCAAAGCTTCTAGCAATTGCATCATCGCTCCTTCCGTCGTTCAACTTTAAACCTGAGTTTAACTTCAGTTTCACAGTCTCCAAGAAACAAAGGTTTAACATCAGCTTTTTGACTCCATTTGAAGTAATTCTCCAACATGCATTCAAAGAGATTTCTTTCAGATTTGGAAAATGTACAGCAATCTTTTCGAGTTCGTAGTCGGTAAATTCATATCCTCCATTAATTTGAACCTCCTCAAGGTTCGACAGTCCTGATAATTTCTCCAGTATTTCAGGTGTCCACAAAATTGGCAGACGAAGAGATCGTAAATTAACAAGGGTTGGTATCAAGGAAAACACGCTGCAGTACACCGGGGAGCTTTCTCGCCAACTCAGTCGCTGTACATGGTATCCATAATTACGAAATATGGAGCATAGAAGACTAAAATGCCAATTTGCAAAGTAGTTTGGATCCACGTGAATGTTCCTCCAAAGAAAACCATGTAATTGTAACACCTCACGCCATTTTGTGCACACCAATGATAAGAGAGGTAGTTCATCTTTGATTGGATGAAGGTACCGAAATATTCGTCCTAGAAGCTCACTTGGTAAATCATTAATGTTCTTTGCGTCAGTGAGATCGTTATTTGCAAAAAACAATTGATGTTCACTAAATAAAGTTTTGAACATCATTATTAGTCCCTTGCTCCACGAAACACCTTTCGATTCCCAATGAAATCAGAAAAGGCTTCATTTATTGACGTTTTCTATGACGTAAGTTTGCTGACGTCAAGCACTATGACACACCATTTTGTCCTAAGTACCGTATTTTATGAATGAAAAGTTTATTTCATTTTACTAAGTAAAATCAATGGATGAACATCGTACATGTAGTAACAGCTTTGATTAAAGATCAGCCCGACCTTATGTTGCACTAATAAACTGAAATTGTCAAAAGGCATTATTAGAATAACTGTCTTTTAATTGTAGTTTTGTATACAAGCTATCTGCATGAAATTGAAATGATTCGCCGCTCAGAAATCGAAAATAATGATAATTTCTATGAAAATGAATATCGATTTGGAGAAATATATATTCCATTGAATTGAAAATTAAATAGCAGTAAGACATCAAAAACTATCAATTTTCGAAAAGTTAAAAACAATATTTATTTGCTAAAAGCCAACAAGCAAGTCAATGGATAAAAATACCTAATAAATCATTCAACATCACTACAATGACTGAATCAGTAAGAGACGATTCCAGGGACCACAACTAAGCAATTATTGTAAAAAAAATAGAATTGCGATATTAAAGGATTAAACGCCGTTTAAAAGGAATTTACAAATAACGTCTCGAAGACTGTTTTTAAATTGAAAGTATTGAATGTTTGTTATGGAATTGAATAACCAAACCAATTTACAAGTTTTGATTATAGATAAGATAAATCAAAACAAAAATTGAGGACAGATCAATATTTGTGGCAAACTGTACTGAAACGCAAAGAAACGCTTTACCATAACTTGTTTTTGTCATCTTCCGGAACAGAAATTCCCTCCATAAGAATATTGTCATATTTTTTTATGAAATCAACACCAGGGCCTAAATGTGCTGTAAATGTACAGTGTAGCTATGCTCCAAATAAAGCACTGTTGGTATATATCGAAGTTTTGCACCTCCTTTTCAATGAACAAAGTGTGATGCATTCCAAACTCTGATAAGAAATCCATTCTACATCCTCATACTGTCTGAAAAAAAAGTGTCTTGGTATGCTTACTTTCTCGCAAATTGTACCAGATAGTGCTGTTAGTGAGTCCCCATGTCACAACTATACTGTTTAAATGCTAGAGTTCAGCTTTAAACTTTTGAAATATTCTCTTATCCGGCATGGCATCACAGTACTGGATTGACCAATCAGATCAGGGGATTTTAATCTAACACCCCAATACAACGAGGTGAAACAATCGATAAGAAAAAGAAGGGAAACGGGGAATGTGTCAAAGAGACAACGACCCTAAGGGGAGCAATAACAACTCAAAGCCACCATAAGATCTTCAATGGACGGTGAGGAAACCCCACACCCAACGGTAGGTCGGAGTTGGCCCCTAAATCAAAGAGTAATCAAGTTCAGCGAAATAAGCATCTTCCTAGACTCCGATAGACATAAAGTGAACTAACTAGAAAACAAACAAGACACACAAAGGCTTAATAAATTTACGTGTGTAATCTATGTAAAAAATCGAATTTTTAAATTGCAATATCTTCAGTGTTGCAATAACTATAACCTTCAAATTAGGATATGACATTAATATTGACGATTTCAAAATCTATATTCCGAGTTTAATTTTAATATCTTCAAAAATGAATAAAGTTCTAGGATATAATGAATGAAATAACTGATACCCCTACAAAAGTTAATTACAGTGGATCAAGTACGACTATAGTCATTGTTTAACAGCTATTCCTCTATCAATTTAAGAAAAAGGTTATACCAATTTCATAAACATTGTCAATGAATATTCTTTTCAACTGATGACACAACAATACCTGGTCATTTAAATTTCCAGCTGAAAATGTGTGACCATTCAGTTTACCCTAGATTTGTCCATTATATTGTACGCAAATGTAAAATGGTCACACCTGGATAGTTGTAAATTTAAAGACCAGGTATTGTTGTGTCATCAATTAAAAATAATATTCATTGATAATGTTTTTGAAATAGATAAAAGCTCTTTTTATAGAGTAGTAGGAATTGAAATATGGCTATGGGCATAGTAGATCGACTATACATCTCCATTTGACCATTTCAATAGTTAATGTCGCATTATTGCAGATAAACTAAATAATAATGCACGTAACATAATGACATAAACTTTCAAAAAAATTAATTCAGAATTCATTAAAGTGAGTAACTGTGTTAATATGTGGCAGATCTATAACTGTTATTTAAACAAGTGTGGATCGTAATGCAAGGCAATACAGAAGTCCCCTACAAATGGAATAATTCTTTGTTATACCAGCAAAAATAGTTTAAGAAGAAAAGTTTTCCGAGCCCAAGACCCATAACTCTGTCAAAAACTTGATTTATGCAACTTCGGCATTTTTGTATTTTGATCTGTAACATACATACCAAATATTAGATAAATATCTCTTACAGTAAGGGGAAAAGGTGCGGAAAATTGAGTGTGACGGACTGACGGAGTGCAAACCTAAAGTCCCCTTCGGCGAAGCCGGTAGGGGACTAATAAAACTCACATTTCATGATTTTTGGTCAATTTTTGTGTTAAGTGTTTTGCAATCGAGAAAATTGTCATAGATGGCAATGATAAACTCGTGCAATAATTTCCAAATTTTCATAAACCTAACTGACATAAAAGTTTCTTATAAAAAAGTCTTGCTTCTGAAAGAAGTAGATACTTTTTTTTTATTATTTTAAGTGTCTAAAATTATTTCTTTTTCAAAAAATCATCACAGTTTCTAGTATTTTCTGAAGTGTGAAAGAGTTGAGAATTAACATGCTGAGTAAACTAGAGGCTCTCAAGAGCCTGTATAGCTCATCTGGTCCATGGCTGACATAGACAGTCCAAATAACCCCAATGTTAAGGGTCACATTTTGTAGTTTGTCAATACACCTCTATGAATTATGGCCCAATGTTAAACTATGCTTCCCGAAGGTGGCCATCTTGGATCTGATGTAGACTTACAGTGCACATTTCAAAGTGGGGCAACAAATGGCCATTGTCATCAAGTTTGGTTCCAATAAGAAAATTAGTTCTTTAAATGTGTTTTCCTGTAGGATTCAATGTTAATCTAGGTTCTTATTGGCAGCAATCTTGAATAACGCACAGAAATCAAAACCACCAAAAGACTATTGAGACGAAGTTTGGTTTAAATTAACTCTGTGGCTTCAAAGGAGAAGATCTTTGAATGCTTCCCCTTTAGGTCTAATGTTAAACTAGAGCTGTCGCCGATGGCAGCCAATTATACCCCCGCTAATTGAACCCTGATTCAATATGGCAAGTGTAAATTTAAGTAAGTTGGGACACAGTACAGTTGTGGACACAGTACAGTTGTGGACACAGTACAAATGTGGACACAATACAAGTATGGACACAATGATATACCTCCCCCTTTTCTCCAGAAAAATATTCAAAGACAAATTATCTCCACTTCAAGATTTCAGACAAAAGCTATATAACTCCATGCACATCTTCAGGTGGTATACTACAACTGTGTAACATTTCATCAATATCCAAGTACCCGTTTAGGAGAACATGTGCTGACAAGGTTCACCCCCTCTTTTTCCAGAAAATATTCAAAGACAAATTATCTCCTCTTCAAAATTTCAGACAGCAGCCAAATTATTTCATGCACATCTTCAGGTGGTGTACTACAACTGTGTAACATTTCATCAAAATCCAAGCAGCGGATTTGGAAATATGGGCTGACAAGATTTGCCCCCCTTTTTTTCTAGAAAATATTCAATGACGAATTATCTCCCCTTCAAAATTTTGGACACCAACCATGTTACTTCATGCACATGTTCAGGTGGTGTACTACAAGTAACAACTGTGCACAATTTCATCAAAATCCAATCAGTGGTTTTGGGGAACATGCGCTGACAAGGTTTGGACAGTTATATTACTTCATGCACATCTTCAGATGGTGTACAACAACTGTGCAACATTTCATCAAAATCCAAGCAGGGGTTTAGGATAACATGCACTGAAGAGGTACATGGATGGACAGACGGACAGACAGACAGACAGAAAGACAGACGGACAGACAGGGTGATTCCTATATATCCCTCCAATCATTGTTTGCTGGGGTATAATTATGTTCACCGCTGGCAGCCATCTTTGAAATGACGTCGACTTGCTAGAAAATTTTTTCAAAGATAGCCAATTAATGACAGTTGTACACAGTTTGGTTGCATTTTACCAAGTACTTACAGAGGAGGAGATCTTTGGTTAAACTAAGGTCCCCATTGGCAGCCTTCTTGGGTGAGGTACAGACTTACTGCAACCATTTTTTTTTTCAGAAACCAGAAAAGGTCTATTGTGATTTCATAAGTTCAAATTGGCTTTGAGGAATCAGAGAAGATCTTTGAATGCATTTTCCATACAAGAGTTCAATGTTAAACCAAGTTCTCCGTTGGCAGCCATCTTGGGTAAGGTACAGACTTTGTGCAACCATTTTTTTTTAAGAAACTAGAAAAGGTCTATTGTGATTTCAAAAGTTCAAATTGGCTGTGAGGCATCAGATGAGAAGATCTTTGAATGCATCCGTTAAACAGTGTTCCCTGCTGACAGCTATCATGGATCTAATTAGGACTTGCCGAACACGATTTTCAAAGGGGACCTTAAAAGGTCCTTGAACTAATTGAACACAATCTTGAATCTGGATACTGTGGTAATAATTCTGGTCAAGTTTGCTTAAAACTTGCTCTGTGGTTTCAGAGATTTTGGAAAATTTTCAAGTAGGCAGGACAGATTAACACCAATGGATGCCAAGTAATGGCAAAAGCTCACATGGCCTTTCAGGTGAGCTACAAAGTTCAGATCAAATACCAATAAAGGGCTACGCTGGGTGCAGCATGATACGACCCCAGCATGTCGACCACTGAAATTTGAACAAGTGTAAACTAAAATGAATATATGGACACAGTAATTTGCTAGACACAATAAGGACATTGACACATTAATTAACTGGACACAAACTAGTGAAAATATAATTAGCCCTTTTAATCCCTTATTTATAGGATATCATAAGAGCTAAGCAAAATTTGTTGACTACCAACTAAAAGATTACATCAAGAGAAATCCAAAGAAAAAACTTGGATTGAAATCCAATGAAAAATAAAGATTTCACATATTTTGAAATATTGCAATTTGGCCCCATTGACTCCTTATAGCTTGGAAACCGTAAGAGCAACACAAAATCTATTGCCATACTTCTAAAAGCTTACAATGAGAGGAATCCAAAGAAAAGAAATCCCATGAAAATCTTATGAAAAATAAGGATTTCACATATTTCTAATAATTGCAATTTTGGCCCTTTTAACCCTGATAGCTCGGAAACTGTAAGAGCTACGTCAAATCTGTTGGCATTTCACTGGAACCTTGCAATGAGAGGGGTCCAAAGAAAAATATCTCATCAAAATCTGATGTAAAATAAAGATTTCACATATTTCTAAAAATTGCAATTTTGGCCCCTTTGACCCCATATAGCTCAGAAACAGTAAGAGCTGTGCCAAATCCATTGACATATTACTGAAAGCCTACAATGAGAGGAATCTAAAGAAAAAATCCCATTGAAATCAGATGAAAAATAAAAATTTTAGTAATCTGCATGTTTGCAATTATGGTCCCGTTTGGGCCCCTCATAGCTTGGAAAGGATACAAGTTATACAAAATCTGATGGTGCAAGGCTATGTTAATTTGTCATAAGGAATCCACTGAAAAAACTGCATCAAAATCGGACTAAAAATAAAAAATTTAAATTTTTGAAATCCCCCCCCCTTTGGGCCCCATTCATCTAATGAACCGTATATGCCAAATGAAATCTGTTGGTATACTGCAGATTGGAAATTTTCTAAGGAGTACACTAAAAAAATGCCATCAAATTCTGATAAATACTAAACATTCTACAGTCAAATATGTGGGAACCCCCAATTTAACCCTTTTAGACCCCTAATTCTGAAATGGGTGGGGCCACAAACTAAAGGAAAAAAAAAACTGAAAGAATGTGCCAAGAAACATCATACTAAAATTTGAAAACAATCCATCTACTAGAACCAAAGTTATGCTGTCCACAGACACGAAAATACCTAATTTAACCCCTTTTTGCCTCTTTTTCTGAAATGGGCGGGGCAGGAAATGCTAAATTAAAACCTGGGCTTAAGCATGTGCCAAGAAACATCATACTTCAATTTGAAAATTATCTGTACACTAGAACAAAAGTTATGATGTCCACAGACACAAAAATACCCAATTTAACCCCTTTTTGGCCCCTTTTTCTAAAACAGGCGGGGCAAGGAACACGAAATTATAATCCCGGCTTAAGCATGCGCCAACGAACATCATACTGAAATTTGATAACAATCCATCCACTAGAACCAAAGTTATGCTGTCCACAGATGCCAACGCGCAATACCATAATACGACCGCAAAATTTTTGCAGTCGTATAAAAATCAATGTATATATAGCCCCCTACTGGCATCCACTGTGTGGAAAGAAACTTATCTGTTACTCATCAAATGGACTAAATACCAAAAATTATTAATTAGTATTTAGAAACTGGAAGCATTACAAATAAACCAATATTTCTCATCTGACGAAGTGCTTTGACATACACAATGCTTATAAACAAATACATAAATTAAAAAATATCCCCAAATCTGCTTTTAATGAGCTGATCAGATACATAACCAGAAAATATCTAAACAATTTTTAAATAAAGGGCTACGCCGAGCGCAGCATGATACGACCGCAGCATGTCGACCACTGAAATTTTTAAAGTGAATGTCGACACAGTAAAGAGCTTGACACAATAATTAGATGGACACAAAAAGAAGCTAGACACAGTTATTAGCTAGAAACAAAATAGGGAAAAAAATCAACCCTTTTGATTACTTACTGATAAAAAACCGTAAGAGCTATGCAGAATATGTACTATCAACTAAAACTTTACAGACATAGAAATTTTAAGAAAAAAAAAACATCGAAATCCGATGAAAAATAAAGATATGACATATTTAGAAAAATTGCAATTTTTGGCCCCTTTGACCCCTTGTAGCTCGGAAACAGTAAGACTTACACAAAATCCGTTGCAATACCACTGAAAGCTTAGATCAAGAGGAATCCAAAGAAAAAAATCCCATTAAAATCCAATGAAAAATAAAGATTTGACATATTCAGAAAAATTGCATTTTTGGCCCCTTTGACCCCTTGTAGCTCGGAAACGGTAAGACCTACAAAAAATCTGTTGGCATACGATGAAAGCTTAGATAAAGAGGAATTCAAAGAAAAAAATCCCATCGAAA
>MJUU01030971.1:11422-22194 GCA_002080025.1 Modiolus philippinarum
CAATAGCTGCTTATTTTTTAATCAGGGGACACAAATGTGTCTATTAGACAGTGTAGTTTGACAAATCAGCTGACAAATGCAATACACAAATGTTTTAAATCTAATCATGTTGTTTTTATTTTACATGTACAATTATGACAGTGAACAAAACTGAGTTTCAACATAAACTATATATTCATGACCTGTTGGAATCATCACTTTACATGTCCTGAAACTATGCTGTCCAAAAAGTAAAGACATTCGTTCAAATTTCTGGAAAATTGGAAAACAAAATTCAAAATTTTGCATTAAGTGCAGTCAAAAGGGGATATGTTATGCATTTTGTAAAATATGCAGTGCAAATACATGTACAATGCATAAAATTTATATTTCTGTATTCTCTTATCCGGCGTGACATCACAAAGCTGAATTGACCAATCAGTTCAGTCGATTTTAATCTTGTACCCCAAACATAGGCGGTGACGTACGATGTTTTCTTATATAATCTATGTAAAAAAATCGATATTTTAAATTGCAATATATTCAGTGTTATAATACCTACGATCTTGAAATTCGGATATGATGTTTATATTGATGTTCCAAATACATAATCCGAGTTTCATTAAAATATCTTGAAAAATGAATGAATAAATCAAAGTTGAAGTTACTTATATATATAGTGAAATATGGTCATTTTCACCTCCTCCACAGGTAAAGTGCCCGGATGTCCAGATCAAAGAATACATTGACTTCTATTAGATATTGACATGATTAAAGTAGATTGAGCTTAATTAAAATCTCAGACAGATTTTTTTTTCATTTTCAGATATTTTGTAGTTCTAAATTTATGTGTTGCAAATATAAAAAAAAATAGGACATGTCACTGGTCTTCTTTTTTCGTGTTACCCAGCTTTGAAAAACAGACAAAATTTTGTGTTGTTTCAGAATTTTCAGCAGTAATTGTTTTTAAAGAATATATAGGGAACTCGGAGAACATGCTTACAGTATACATATAACTTTATCAAGGAACCAACAGACAATACAACATATAAAGGATCACAGGGCACTCATCAAGTTGATTGTAAGAAAACTTGGCAAATCAAGTCAGGAGACGTAGGCAAAATATATATACAGAATGTACCTTATATTATTATATTTTAAGAGAATACAATGTGAATGTACCTTTTATTATGTTTATTCAGTTATATCATTACATTGTAATTAACCGGTATGAAAATAACAAGTCTTGCACTATGATAATTTTATATTAATAAAGCTACCAAGATTACAGAGACATTCAAACAGACGAAATAGACGACTGACTTCAAGAAATTCAGGGTCACCACTTGTAGTTCATACTCAAAGAGCCAGAAGTAGACATCGCCCATTGAGAGAAAGAAACCATGAGGAAATCGTTGATGTTGATGGTATTTAATTGAAGTCCATGGGCCATAAGTGTGATGTGGATTTTTTTAGATTATGTGTCTTATTTAAGTGTTTGTAATGTACAAGACAAATTTCAGAGACTAGTTATGATTTTCTCATGAAACTTATAATCAATAATTACATACATGTATGCTACACAAAATCAGATGAACTTAAATAGATGTTTTGACGCCATATACATGTAAGGGGAATGTTTTGGTTTTGTCAGATACATTTGTAATTTATGTAATTTATACTGAAACTAAAAAATATCATACCGGTAATCAAAATACAATTTGCAGAGGTCTTTAAGGTGATCAAACATAATCTTAAATGACCACTGACACATAAAGAATACAATTTTGATACATATATAACAACTGAACCAACAAAATGTTAAATGGTATTGATATAAGACATTTTTGCACAATTCTTGAAGGCTTATCTTCGAGCATGAGTAACAATTACAAAGTTTACTCCAATCTAATGTTTGTGACCTTACTTAGATGTCCTTGTCTTTATTGACTTCACTAATAAAGAAGATGTTTATGTGTCTACTTTCAGCTCTTGCAGACTGTATTGACCTCACTAATAAAAAAAATGTTTATGTGTCTATTTTCAGCTCTTGCAGACTGTATTGATCTCACTTGTGAAGAAGATGTTTATGTGTCTATTTTCAGCTCTTCCAGACTGTATTGACCTCACTAATAAAGAAGATGTTTATGTGTCTACTTTCAGGTCTTGCAGACTGTATTGACCTCACTAATAAAGAAGATGTTTATGTGTCTATTTTCAGCTCTTGCAGACTGTATTGACCTCACTAATGAAAAAGATGTTAATGTGCCTATTTTCAGCTCTTGCAGACTGTATAGATCTCACTTGTGAAGAAGATGTTTACATGTCTATTTTCAGCTCTTCCAGACTGTATTGACCTCACTAATAAAGAAGATGTAATGGATAACAGGAAACACCTACAATGGCTGAAAATTATAATTACATGCAACAATTTGCAAGGGAACAACACAAGAAAAACATGTATAAGACAAAAGACAAACGTAGACAACGATAGAAACTCGGGACAGCCGGACTTGGTACCGGCACTAGCAAAAGCCAGCTGTAGGGTTAAACCGGTTTATGTGTACCCAAACCTCCCATTTATCTGTCCCGTTTCCCTATAGTATAAAAACAAAACCCAATACAGGTAGACTACTAACTCCATGACCACAATCTTGAAAGGAGAGAAAAAGACAAAACATAATTTTGAAAGATGGGTCAAGGGGTGCTCGCCACTAAACTGCCATGTCTATTTGCAGTTCTTGCAGACTGTATTGATCTCAGTTGTGAAGAAGATGTTTATGTGTCTATTTTCAGTTCTTGCAGACTGTATTGATCTCACTTGTGAAAAAGATGTTTATGTGTCTATTTTCAGCTCTTGCAGACTGTATTGATCTCACAAGTGAAGAAGATTTTATAGATTTGACAAGTCCAACACATACACATCTTCCGCAGGCAGTCAACGATTCACCAGTTATAGTAAGTTTCTAAAATTAGATCTGTAAAACTGACAGGTTACTGTAATAGATTTAACAAGTCCAACACATTCCATACCTTCACATGCAGTCAACGATTAACCAGTTATAGGCCAACTACCCTCTAACCATGCCCAGGAATAAAGTTGAAAATTAAGCTATTATGGACTTCTTCCTAGGGAATTGTTTTTCTATTTTGTAAAGTGGTTATTAAAGTTCAAGAGCTGACGGGCAAAGGCACTATAAACACTAGACAACACAATAGAGAAATGGTTCCTGAGGGAGAAGTTCATAATTTATTTAGTACAAAACACAAAAACAAAGATTAGAAAAGAGGCAAAAGTATAGAATCACAGAAGTCATTTGAGGTAAATAGTAGGTTCTTATATCGTGGGTTCCATTATATCGTGGTATTCATGTTCATTTCAACTGAATTTTTAACTGTGATGTCACCGTTTCTACCTACTATGATATTAGGAGCTACCAGTATAGTCCCATCATCAAGTATAGTAATCTGCTGACATGGTAAACAAATTAACAGTTCAAATAGAGTGATGTCAGATTATATATACCGTAATGAAACTAGAGGATTTTTACTTGTTGTGTTTTAAAAATATTTATTTTTTCCATCCATGTGTCCCCATTATGCAGCTTACTTGATTGACACATTCACGGCATTTGCCCTTACCTGGATTGTTCGAGCTTTGCTGTCTACTGTCATTTTGGTGTTAGTCAGCAGCAGATTACTGACCTAATAAGAATATGATTTGTTAGAAGTACAGTATTTCAACATCATGGTCCGAATGTTTCTGAAAAATGGATGTTGTTTTGCATTTCAGATTTTAGCACAAATTTTCATCAAATTTACGTTGATAAAAAGAGCTTAACTTGTAGTTTCTTAATACAGTAATTTAGAAATAATTTAAGGAATGGAAGTTACATTTTTTCATACCATTTAGTTTTTATAACATGAAAGACTTGT
The DNA here is from genome assembly GCA_002080025.1 of Modiolus philippinarum. Lineage (NCBI taxonomy): Eukaryota > Metazoa > Mollusca > Bivalvia > Mytilida > Modiolidae > Modiolus > Modiolus philippinarum. Next base: position 15,338 of record MJUU01030971.1, read on the forward strand.
ATATAGCTTTATATCAACTAGAGTTAGGTAAATTCAAAATATAATACACTAGCCTTCGGCAAGTTTGTTATATTTGATAATTCCATAAAGAGAGTTGATATCCAGTGATATGCAATTCTGTCAAGTTGTTTAATAAATAAGCGAGAACAGAATTGTCAGTCTAAAACTAATAATCAGAGGTCAATGGCAACGTTAGAGAAACAAGGACATAACATGAGTATTGCACAGAAAAGAAAATGAAGACACGCACCAGGGATTTTTCACCCATGTCTCGGGGGCCGAATATCGGCCCCATTCCCAATGGCAATTTCCTTACTTTTTTCCCAATGTGCAGTAAATAAATTCCCAATTTTCAAATAGCTACTGGGCTTACTAAACTTGGTTATTTGGATGATGAAATCAAATTATTTCTGTATCAAGTTGTCGTCACATATCAACAAAACCAATCTTCAAAACGATCCTGTTTTTAAACTTTCTGACAAGTACCCACACTTTATTTACAGAAAAACATTTCAAGGATGCATGAAATTGGCGTACCGCTTGTGTTTTGTGTAAATATTCACGATAGAATGGTCAAAATCAAGTGAAAACAGTCCTATGGTTTGTCAACAAAATTGCAAATGGTGACCTTCCGGTTTGTGTAAAATTCAGAACAAGATCAGAGAAAAAACCATCCGGATTTTGTATCCTATAACTTCTGCAGGCACCTTAAAATTTTCAATGCATATTTACTCATTAAAGAATTGTGCACCTGAAGGTAACAACTTTAACATGGATTCATGGTTGTTTCTAACTGCCTGCCTGGATTTCATCAATATATATGTTTCTGGTGTTATCATAAGTTTTTTAATAAAAGCAATATATAAAAATATGAGGTTTTACAAAATCAAAACAAATAAATGAATTTATCTAAATTAACATCAATTATAAAGATTCATATAACAATTTCCCAAAATTCAACTTTTTTCGATAAAAAATTCCCAAATTGGATTAAAATGCCATTTCCCAAAATACCCTGAAAAATCCCTGCGCACACATACAAAGATTAACAAAACAGACCAAAAACTATTTTCCTTATGATTTTCATGAATGAATGTAGTTAATTTTTAGTGCTGTTCTGTGATTGATTGCTTGTAACATTGCTCTTTTGTTTGGAATAACAACGTTGTTACTATGTGATGTTAATCACGGCCAACAAGATCTCAGAGTGGTCCAATAGAAAAGTCAGAAAAGTGATAGCACATCATACGTGATGTGCTATTACTCTGCACTCAACCAATGAAATGCCCATAAATGCAATACAACAAGTCCATATCAAACTCTAGCTTCAAAGTCTCATTGTGTACTGGTCATGTACCAGTTATCGCCATTTTCACACTGTGATTTTGCATTTGATCTGCTTTAACTCGGACTAAACTTTTAAAACGTTATATTGTAAAAATTTACCAAGTAATACGTTAACCAATCATATTCATTTTCATTGCACATGTGCAATGATATAGTCATTTCAAAAAGCGTTGGATTTGTCGACTAATTTTGCTGATGTGTGTTCCATTTATCGCCATCTTATAAATATGCATCAACTTATCAATAAATTGTTAAATGTACTTTTTAATCCACTGAGGTACTCCAAAAAGGGTTGAACTAAAAGGGAATAAAGAATGAAAGGTCAGCAGATGCAATTTTCAAAACTGAAAGTAGCATGATTTTTGTCAATGCCAAGTTTGCTCTATTTTGTTCACGATGACAAGAAAATAGAAGACCTTTACCACCCCGATTCATCTTAATTTGACTATTTTAAGAAAAAGCAACCTAGCTAGCATTTATTTCTGGCAGAAAATATAGCTTACACCCCAAGTTCTCTTTTGCAACATCACATGTAAAAAATCTGTTTTTAGCTTATTATCATATGTGACCCTCCACATAGCAATATATATTTTAAAGAGGCTCCCAAGGGATTTTATCTCAGATTTCACTGTTTTGAAAGATTTAAAACAAATATCTTCAAGGAATATATTTTGGGGTATCTTTGCGCGCAAAGATATCTATTGTTGCTGAAGGCTCAACTCGATTCCCCAGAAACGTCACTACTCTTTTTCATATTCCAACACAAGAAAAAAAGTCCCATTTTCATACCAAAAACGTGCTTTTACAGACTTTCTTGCATAAAAGAAAGCAGCAATAGTGCAGAAAAATAAATCAACAAGTTGGAAGAAATAACATTGGTATGAAAATGTTACGATGATTAATATTTTGCATACATGTGCTGTGCAAAGGTAAAATATCCCCCCTTTTCTAAAAACATAGAGTCAGGTCTCAGAATCCCTTTTTAAAATCCTCCAAAGTATCGGATGCTAGTGATGTTACTATTTATATACATTCCCAAGTATGCCAATTAAATTATTTAGGCCGTATATTAAGTTTGCAGAACACACGAAAGACGTTTGTTTACAAAATCTGCGCATGCTCATGGTAACAAAAGATACTTCAATCATTGGGCGGGAAAATTTGAACTTCAATAGCTCATTATGACAGGAATACGATAAACGATGTATTTACAATTTGTTTACAAATGTCTGCACATGCGCGTATGGTTGTGTTAAAAATAACAGTAGCACTGTGAAAGGATAACATGAAAATTAGACTGATTTATTAGTGTCGATCCGGGGTGTTGATTGAGGTAGTAATTAGGGCTGGTGTTGTTTACATAGCAATTAGTCAGCATTGACATCAACACATTTATTTTTTAATAGGACCGTTTTATTAATGTCACTTATTACCTCCCTTGTATAATTTTTCATTTTACAAATTAGGGCCCAAAAATTTTTTCTGCTCCCTCTGAAACCCCCCCCCCCCCAAATTGTTAAAATATTTTGAAAATGTTGTATGTTACTGTTTTTAACAACATGCTGGGATATTTTACAATACTTTTTGTTTTGTTGAAAATCAAAAAAAATAATTTCAGCTTTTTATAGTAAAATTTGTGTATTTTTATCATACTAAGGAACACATCAGAATAGTATTTGGTTTAAAATCCAATAAACATATGTTTGATACTAAGGTGTTTCATCATCTTAGACATTGGGATGGTGTACATCTCCTTAATTGAAATGAAAGTAAATTTCAGATCCACTTTTATTAAAGAAAATGCTTTTGCATATGTAGGTACATCTAAACAGCTTCTGTTAATACTTTACATGAATTAAAATCTAGAGTTTTATCAGTCTGGCTTCACTTCATCTGATTCAGATACTGAACAAATTTTAAATATTCTAAAATTTCCTTGTGACTAGATTTAGATATATATGAAGATATATAGAAATGTTAGACTGAGGGCATTGGTTGTAGTCCTTTCAAAAATTAAAACAGCATTATTTTAAGTGAAAGTGTGAAAAACAATTAAATTTCTCATGCCTTCCTTCAGACCAAATTAATATGTTCACTGCTGAAATTTGTAATTTAAGAGTGCAAATGCATCTTAAAAAAGAATTTGATATTTTATCCAATATTAATTGTAATTTATGGTCATGTATTACGTATTAAATTTATACTGTCAGATAATTTCAATGTGCAGTCTGTATACAGGCACACGCACTGAACCCAAAATAAACCAGGTATATCAGTAGCAAAGATACCTTTAAGTGCTTCAAGCACTTTGATTAGGACATTGTTGTCACTTCTATATATAACCGTGTAACAAAAGTCACGCTCGATCTCGGAACACGTGACAATTGGCGATAACTGGTGCACGGCGATAACTGGTACTCGACCAGTACTACTGCAAGGATAAGGTTAATGACTGAGGGGGAATCATAAGAGAATACACATGTATTTTCTAAAAGTTCACATGTTCCATACACTATATATTTAATTGATGTTTGTATATATCTATATGATGATATCTTAATTTGGACCTAGCACCTTGGTTGGTTCCATAGCTGATAAGCTTGTCCTGAAGTAGTGGATATCAGATTTATCTGCATCTAGGATAGAAAGGTCATAATACACAAACCTGGCCATGAACACCATTTTATAAAACTGTGTAGAGAAACTTACTGCCAGGTTGTCCCTTAAACCTTTTGTAACTTGTGCTCACCCTGGAATCACTGAAACACTGCTCATTGGCATGAAAACTGTTGTCTATCAATCTATTAATTTGTGTTTCTAGTAAACTTTGTTTGCTGGTGAAAGATTGAAATTTGGCAGTGAAATAAAAGTGATAATTAACTGTGAAATTATTTTCCATAATTACTGTATTGTTTGACCATTCGTTGAATATTTTGCAATAATCAAAATCTCAGATCAGTTATAGTATAATTATCATTTAAGTTCTATTTGATTCTGTTAAATACAATACAATAATATTGTTGTTATTTATTTCAGGTTGTGACAGGCAGGGAATCAGGTAAGTATCAATTATAGTATAACTAATCCTCTATGGTGAACTATCACTAGTGCCCAACAATGCAGTAGGATTAAACGAGTAATGCTTTTTAGCTCACTTCATGAAGAGAGGGGGGCTTATGCGATACTCCTGGCGTCTGGGTCAGCGTCCGCTTACGGTTAGGAAGAAAGTCCATTCCTGCTGACTGACATATACAACATCTACCATATTAGTACTGGTATACATGAATGTGATGCATTTTGGGATGACAATGCATGCTCCTGTTGCTGCCTCTGACATACATTTTATGCATGAGCATATTAGTTAGGTAGAATGGTTAAAGTCCATTGCAGCTTACTGACATGTCCGACATCAACCATATTGGTATGTACCTGGGTATGTTTGATGCATTTTGAGATGACATCTGCAATGCATGCTTTGGATGCAGTCTGTGACCTACATTTTATCCTTGAGTGACTTCGTTAGGTAGAATGGTCAAGTCCATTCCAACTTACTGACATGTCCCATATCAACCATATTGGTATACATGATGCATTTTGTGATGACAACTGCTATGCATGCTTTGATGCTGTCTGTTACCTACATTATTTGCATGAGCAACTTGGTTAGACAGTAATAGCTGACATGGCCCACATCAACCATATTGGTATGCATGCTGCATTTTGGATGACAGCTGCAATGAATGCTTCAGATGCTGTCTGTGATGTTCATTTTACACATGAATAAATATGTTAGTCCATTCCTGTTTTCTTGGTAAACCACGGCTATCTATAATAAGTGTTTTTTTCATCAAATAGTTGTTGAAATTTTGAGAAAAGTTATGGAAGGTGGATATACAGGACACATACTTCTATGGGATAAATGACCAACCAGGAGTGTTGGCTTTTGTGATACAACAATTATAATAACAAATTTAAGTGTACATTAGGTATTTAATGATGTTTCACTCGGACATCTTTACTGTGAAGGGGGTTTACACTGTTAAGGCCAACATTGAGAATTATATATAATTTGGATGATAATGAGGGGAGTAAAAAAGGAAGTAGAAATTTTAATTTTAGATTGTACATTCTTTTTATCATTTTTCATGAAACATTTATAGAAACACTTTATTATCGCAACTTATGAAATAACAAGGAGCAAACACATCACAGGAAATTCACTGTAAACCATGCAATTTGTGTCTCTGTCATTGCATGCAAATCAGTGTTTTAAAATAGGAAAAAGAAGGGAAACGGGAAATGTGTCAAAGAGACAACGACCCAAAGGGGAGTAATAACAATTCAAAGCCACCATAAGATCTTCAATGAACGGTGAGGAAACCCTACACCCAACAGCAGGTCGGANGTTCAGCGAAATAAACATCATCCTAGACTCCCATAGACATAAAGTGAACTAACTAGAAAACAGACAAGACACACAATGGCTTAATAAATTTCCTGACTTAGGACAGGCGCAAACCTGCTGCTGCAGGGTTAAACTAGTTTTCAAAATGGAGAGTAAAGAGAAGTTGTCGCCCGGCCACACACTCCATCAACTGTATATTAAAAGAGCATAGGTCTAAAGCTTACTTCCTCTTAATATATAATTATTATTTCATTTTACAGTTTCTCCACCACCAAGGCGAAGAAGACGGACAAGAGCACTAGGGATAGAAAATGAAATAGAACACTTGGATTTGGAACAAGACTTGTAAGTTAATTGTACATATATTTTTCTGTTGAGCTGACCTGGTGAAAGGCCAAGCAACACATATATTTTTCTGGGAACAGGGATAGAATTTTATTCAATTTTTAGCTCACCTGGCTAATGCCAGGGTGAGCTTTTGCTATCACTTTGCGTCTGTCGTCCGTCCGTCCGGCGTAAACTTTTCATTCAAAGATCTTCTCCTCTGAAACTACTGCGCCAATTGGAACCAAACTTGGCCACAATAGTCCTTGGGTGGTCCCGTACAAAAAAGGTGTTTTTCAGGTCTGTGCGATATCCAAGATTGCCACCAGCGGGAAACATAGTTTTAACATTGGACCCTATGGGAAAACACAATCAAAGATCTTCTTCTCTGAAACTGCTTAGCCAATTGGCACCAAACTTGGCCACAATAGTCCTTTGGTGGTCCCTTACAAAAAAGGTGTTTTTCAGGTCTGCGCGATATCCAAGATGGCCGCCATCGGGAAACATAGTTTTAACATTGGACGCTATGGNAACTACTGAGCCAATTGGCACCAAACTTGGCCAAAATAGTCCTTTGGTGGTCCCTTACAAAAAAGGTGTTTTTCAGGTCTGCGCGATATCCAAGATGGTCGCCATCGGGAAACATAGTTTTAACATTGGACGCTATGGAAAAACACATTCAAAGATCTTCTTCTCTGAAACTACTGAGCCAATTGGCACCAAACTTGGCCACAATAGTCCTTTGGTGGTCCCTTACAAAAAAGGTGTTTTTCAGGTCCAC
>MJUU01030974.1:6709-21235 GCA_002080025.1 Modiolus philippinarum
AAGTTTGTATCATTTACCATTGCAGAGAAAAGCTTTACGAAAGTTGTGACGGACGGAATTACGGAATGACGGACACAGGTAAAACAGTATACCCCCTCCTCCTCCGGAGCGGGGGTATAAAAATTATTAACTGAAAATAGTGATTCTTAAAATATGCCTTCACATTTCTCTTATTTTTTTGTAATATTTTGTAATACCTGGAGTAAACTAGAGCTGTCGCAGAATGGCAGCCAGATATCTACCCACGATCACTGAACCCTGAATCAATATATGGTAAGTGCAAAAAATTAACAGTGTTCTCCCCAAGCCCTTTTAGCGTCGGGGTACCCCTACACTACAATTCTCTACCCCGATGCTTTCCTGTTTACCCCCATGATAAATTTCACCCCGACGCTTTCCTTCTGGTTGATATTTTTCACATCCGGTTTACTTTTTTCACATGACGCCATATTTTTTGCTCAGGCAACATGTCGCATAAACAATAAACAAACAGTTTAAGCATAATGTTTCTGCAATATATGTGACATTTTATTATAATTTTAACTACTGTTAAGCTAAAAAAGGTGTTTGTAGTCTTTTGGCATAAAACTTTTGCATTTAATACATTGTAATAATGTCACATTACCTAAGTTTGTAAACAATATGGCTTACTTCCTGTGCATTCAAAGTGAAAATGAATCTTAATTCACTGCCTTGACGTTGCACGTGGTAATAAAATATTCATGTTGTACTGTTTACTTTTTCATCTCACTCATTAAGTTTAATGAATGACTGTGAGATGTTTTCATCCAGCGTCTTAAATTGTCTATATTGACGGTATACAGGAAATGAAACTTGAATAAACTAAATAATTTGAGAGCTAAATTTAGTTAAAAACTTTGCCCATTGAGTCTTAGCCACAGATATGACCTTTCTTGAGAATAGAATGTAGGAGAAACTCGTTTTTGATTGCACAACAAAAAGGGGGATGGTCATTTACCGTAGTTGATACATTACATACTTTAGTATATCCTCTAGCATTTGCACCATGCAATGCAGGTAGTTTCCTTTGTTTGCCCTAGACTTGTCAAAAGTACAAGGGATGAAAAACTAATTGAAATTCTGCATTCAATAACATAAGCATGATAACTAGAGGCTCACATGAGCCTGTATTGCTCACCTGGTGACTGGTTTTATTCATTGTCAATGGACCACCCATTCATACTATAAATCAGTTCACCAGATGTTACATTTTCATTCTTGGGTGAGGTACAAACTAACAAGTGTGGACCCAAATTGATGTCTCGCCCGTCCCTGCTTGATCGCAAAACTGATGTGAAAACTCAAACTGCCTAAATCAGAAAACTTAACATGTTCACTAGACTGCGAAATAAGATTAACTGACAAAAGCAATATAGCAGACTGTCACATATCACCCAAAATCAAAATTCCAAATATAAATGACCTACCACAGATAGATACTGAAAAACCAAACATAGTCAATAGACCATGAAAATGAGGTCAAGGACTAAAGCCAAATAGCAGGCTGTCATCTTCCATCTCAGACAAACCCACATGCCAAATATTATTGAACTTACATTAATAGATACTAGGAAACTTAACATGATCACTGGACCATGAAATTGAGGTCACAGACAAAAGCCATATAGCAGACTGTCATGTACTATGCAAGACCAACATATACACCAAATATCATTGACCTACCATTTATAGTTAATGAGAAAATGACCTTATCATAAAAACTTCACATGCTCACTAGACCGTGAAATTGAGGTCAAGGACAATATGACAGACTGTCATGAACTACCTAAGACCAACATATACCATGTATCATTGACCTACCACTTATAGTAACTGAGAAACTAAACTAAAAACAAAAAACTTAACATGTTCATTGGACCGTGAAATTGAGGTCACAGACAAAAGCCATATAGCAGACTCCCATGTACTACTCAAAACCAACCTATATACCAAATATCATTCACCTACCACTTAGTTACTGAGAAAATGACCTAATCACAAAAACTTAACATGCTCACTGGACCGTGAAATTGAGGTCACAGACGTACGCCATATGCCAGACTGACATGTACTACCTAAGACTTCCCTACATACCATTTATCATTGACCTACCACTAATAGTTAATGAGAAATGGACTTAATCAGAGAAACTTACCATGGTCACTAGACTGTGAAATTGAGGTCAAGGACAAAAGTCATATGCCAGACTGACATGTACTATTCAAGACCAACCTATATACCAAATATCACTGACCTACCACTTACAGTAATTGAGATACGGATCTAATCAGAGAAACTTAACATGATCACTAGACCAAGAAATTGAGGTCAAGGACAAAAGTCATATGCCAGACTGACATGTACTACTCAAGACCAACCTATATACCAAATATCATTGACCTACCACTTACAGTTATTGAGATATGGATCTAATCAGAGAAACTTAACGTGGTCACTGGACCGTGCAATAGAGGTCAAGGTCACATGATTTTATGTCCGTCAGGTAGCACTTGATTAGTACTTCCACTGGACCAAATATGATGTTTCTACATCAAATGGCTTTCAAAATATCCTGTATATAGTAAAAGTTAACGCCGTCCCCGTCATACTTTGCACGCCTATGTCTCGCTTTCAAAAATCACAAACTTTGGAAGGGATCACCCAAAGACAATTGTAACCAAGTTTGGTTCCAATTGGCTCAGAAGACATTTGAATGCATTTCCCATAGAGTCCCTATGTTAAACTATGTTCCCTGCTGGCGGCCATCTTGAATGAGGTATGAACATAAAAATCAAAAACTTTGAAAGGAAACATATAAAGACTATTGTAACCAAGTTTGGTTCCATAGGCTCAGTGGGTTAAGAGGAGAAGACCTTTGAATGCATTTCCCATAGGGTCCTATGTTAAACTGTGCTCCACGCTGGCAGCCATCTTAAAGCTTGGATGAGGTACGAACGTAAAAATCACAAACTTTAAAGGGGACTACCCAAGGACTATTGTGACCAAGTTTGGTTCAGTTTGACTTGGTAGTTTCAGAGAAGAAGATGTTTGAATACATTTCCCATAGGGTCCTATGTTAAACTATGTCCCGTGCTGGCAACCATCTTGGATGAAGTACGAACATAAAAATCACAAACTTTAAAGGGGACCATCCAAAGAGTACCGTGACAAAATTTGGTCCCCATTGGCTCAGTGGTTTCAGAGGAGAAGATCTTTGAATACATTTCCCATAGGGTCCTATGTTAAACTATCTTCTCCGCTGGCGGCCATCTTGGATGAGATGTGAACCTGCTGGACATATGTAGAAATTGTAGTTATGGAAAACCTCAACACTTTTGCAATTCACATTTAACCTTTATCTCAAACAGTTTTTGAAATGAAAGTAACCAGAAGCTTCCAGGAGCCTGTATCGCTCACCTGGCTTTCAGCTGCCACAATCAAGGTAACATTGTAAGCTATACAGTTGATCTTCAGTTTCTAAAACTTTCGTAGCTCGAACACCTCAAATATCTTGAACTGTTTTTAAAGTCTGATCATGTTTTATTAAATTTCTTTGTTGGGCTTTTTTGACAAAAAAAGTTCTTGCTATGGACCACTTTCGACACCAGTTTTGAAGTTAAGACGTCATTTTGTAAATGGCAGTCAACAAACAATTTTCAACATCGGTTTTGAATTCGCAACATCAATATCTATTGGGAAATTAAAATTCATCAGGCATAGTGGAATTTTCCCGCCTTTTTTTGGCGGCCATTTTAAAAATGGCGGTCGATGAACAATTTTTAACATCAGTTTTGAAGTTGCGACATCAAGACCTATTTGGAAACCAAATGTCATTGAAATCGGACAATGTTGAATTTTCCCACTTTTTTTGGCAGCCATTTTGAAAATGGCGGTCAACGAATAATTTTCAACACCGGTTTAGAAGTCGCAACATCAATGTCTATTTGGAAACCAAATTTCATTGAAATTGGACAATGTTGAATTTTCCTGCCTTTTTTGGCAGCCATTTTGAAAATGGCGGTCAAGGAACAATTTTCAACATCAATTTTGAAGTTGCCACAGCATGGCAAACATTTCATCAATTTACACTTAACTGTCATCTTCTATAGTTTTAGAAATAAAAGATGAAAAATATGAAAATTTTAAAAATTCCGTGAAAAAAGGGCAATAACTCCTACAAGGGTTTATGGATTTTCTTCAAAATTTCAGGGTGTGTAGATCTTGATATGCTGAACATTTTTGCAATTTGCACTTGACCTCTATCTGTTACACTTTTTGAAATAAAAAATAAAAACGCAAAAATTTTGAAAATTTAACGGAAAAAGGGCTATAACTCCGAGATGGGTTTTCAGATTTTCTTCAAAATTTCACAGAGGGTAGATCTCATCATGCTGATCATTTTTAAACCATGTCAGATTTTTTATATCTGTAACAGTTTTCGAGTTATTAGCCAAAAACTGCAATTTACCCATATGTTCTATTTTTAGCAATGGGGGCCATGTTGTTTGACTAGCCAACTAATCGAACACAATTTTGAGAAGCCATACCCTGGTGATGATTCAAGTCAAGTTTGGTTACATTTGGCCCAGCGGTTTCAGAGAAGATTTTGAAATTGTGGACGGACAGACAGACGACGGACGCATAGTGATGGCAAAAGCTCACATGGCCTTTTAGGCCAGGTGAGCTAAAAACGTTAAAAAATTGTGAAAATTCAAAGAAAGAGCGGCACTAACTCCAATGTGGGTTGTCAGATTTTCTTCAAAATTGCATGACATGTAGATCTTACTATCCTGACCATTTTTATTATATAAACTTCCCTTCTTTCTTCTACCATTTTCAATATATAAGACTAAAAGTAACGAAAAACTGAAATTTTTACGGAAAAGGGGCAATAACTCCAAGACGGGTAAACAGATATTCTTCAAAGTTGCAGGGAAGGTAGATCTCATCATGCTGATCATTTTGACCCAGTCAGAATTTTAATATATGTAATGGTTTTCGAGTATTTTGCAAAAAATGACAATTTACCCCTATGTTCTATTTTTAGTAACAGCAGCCATGTTGTTTGGTCTACGGTCATATAAATCACAAACTTGAAAGAGCATACCCTGGTAATGATTCAGGCCAAGTTTGGTTAGTATTGGCCCAGTAGTTTCAGAGGAGAAGATCTTTGAATAAAAGTTGTCAGACAGATGGACGACGGACACCGAATGATGGCAAAATCTCACATGGCCTTTGGCCAGGTGAGCAAAAAAGATATATCAAATTGAAAATGTCAGAAGAAACAAAATGACTGGAGTTAATATGCTTGAGACTGTCACTTAAAAGATGCCTATGAAAAAAACCTATCAAACAATATCCTTCCATGATAGTGGCAGGTTATGCAGATGTTTTCGGCACAGTACGGGACGTGTCACATCGCCCGGAAAATTGCCCCTACTCTATCACAAAATCATGGGGAGAACACTGAATTAAGTGTGTGTGGACACATTATATAGGTGTGGACACAGTACAAGTGTCGACTCAATACAAGTATGGACATAATTATATAATCTTCAGGAAATAACTTTTCACAAGTATTCCAATGAAAATATTCTGTCAAAATCAGACAAAAATAGAACTCACCCTTTTTGGCCCCTTTGACCCATATTACACAAAAATAATTTAATTAGAGAAATTTTGTTACAACTCTTTGCAAACAACTTATCAGGGGGATTAAAATAAAAAAAGTCGATAAATTATCTCCCTTCCAAATTTTTAACAGCAACCACATTACTTCATGCACATATAGGTTATCTACTACAACTACATGTATATATAACTGTTCAACAAAATGCAAAGGGTCGTTTAGGAGGACATGAACTGATCACAAAACTGTTCCAAAGCACGACCTTGGGCAAGACGTTAAACCTGTACAAGACAAGCAGAGTACAAACAAGGTCACTAGCACTGAAGCTAAACCAATTGAGCATGAGAGACAATTACATCAGACTATGATGTTGTCATTCAAATCACTGAAATACAATGGGAAAACAGATTGGACATCATTTTACACAAAATTTTCCCGTTATACTAAAATAGCCGGTTGGAATAATGAGTTCAAACTCAACCAGCTATGCTGGTCTTCAGATGACAAAGCAAGCGACTATTGCACAATAGTTCTTGAGCAAAATTCAGAAATTACCTATGACGAAATGATACTCAAAATGGAGAGACGTTTCGGTTTCAAAGATTTACCAGGAACTTTACAAACCCAATTTCAAAATTCAGTCCAGCACAAAAATGAGTCACTGGAAGACTGGGCTGATAGAGTACTGTCACTCGCGACAAAAGCTTCAGGGATTTGCCTGAATCACACGACAAAACAAGATAGTTTTAAAATTTTGCCAGGCCTGTAATGACAGTGAGGCTGGTAGACATGCTTGTGGTCAGAGACTGGAAACCATGGACAAGGCTATAGATATCATTAAATGGTTTCAACATACAACTATAGATATTTAAGGCAACAAACCTGCAGATAATCCTGACAAACATGTCAGGATACAGGCTTCCTCAACCATGGAAAACAGAATGTCAGCTATGGAGGCCAAATTCAAACTTATTAGCTAGCATGAACACCTTAACAAATGAACTCCGCTTAAGACTAGAACATAAAGGCGCACCAGCTCAACAGAGCAATGCACCATCCAGTTCACAACGGGGTAACAACAAGAGCTGTCGCCGAATGGCAGCCAGTTATACCCCCGCTCATTGACTACTGAATCAATATGGAAAGCGCAAATTTAAGTGTGTGCGGATACAATACAGGTGTGGACACAGTTCAAGAGTGGACACAAACAAGTATGGACCAAAAATTTTCAATATATTGGTATAATGGGAAAAATTGATGAAGTCAAACAGGAAGTAGATGAGTGACAGACTTGAAAAGGAGATACATGGTACAACTCATCATACTTAAGCTTCAGACCAAATATCAAATAATTACTACATACACAAGCTGAGAAATCCTCGACGAAATTTTCAATATATGGCTATAATGGGATAAATCAAAGTTTTCGTCAAATAGGATCTAGATGAGTGACGGCTTTGTAAAGGGGAGACACGGTACAACTCATCATATATAAGCTTCAGACCAAATATCAAATCATTACTACATACACAAGCTGAGAAATCCTTGACGAAATTTTCAATATATAGCTATAATGGGAAAAATCGAAGTTTTCGTCAAACAGGAAGTAGATTAGTGACAGATTTCTAAAGGGGAGACACGGTACAACTCATCATACTTAAGCTTCAGACCAAATATCAAATCATTACTACATACACAAGCTGAGAAATCCTTGACGAAAGATGTTCCGGATGGACAGACGGACGGATGGACGGACAGACGGACAAGGGTAAAACAGTATACCCCCCTCTCCTTCGGAGTGGGGGTATAATAATAATAATAAGCCAAGTAACAAATCCAATTCTAACAATAAAACTAACAAGCAACAGGGTAAGCAATCTCAAAAACCCAATGACGACTGTGAATGTTTTGGGTGTGGCAATAAAGGTCATTTGATAAAGGACTGTCCGTCCCTCCCTCATTTTGACAAGAGTAAGGCAAACTCAACAAGAGTTGTTGCTGAATGGCAGCCAGTTATACCCCCGCTCACTGAACCCTGAATCAATATGGCAAGTGCAAAATTAATTGTGTGTGGAAACAATACAGGTGTGGACACAGTACAAGTGTGACGAAAAAGTCATATATTGAAGATGAAAAGTAAAAATCGCACAATGTCGGTAAACAGGAAGTGGTGATTTCATATGGCTGAAAAGGGGAGACGCAGTATTAGACCTCATACTGAAGCACCATACCAAATATTAAGTGTCATGCGCAGTTGTTGAGAAAAGTGTGACGAAAAAGTCCGATTTTGAAAATGAAAAGTAAAAAAACGCACAAGTCGGTAAACAGGAAGTGGTGATCCAATATGGCTCAAAAGGGGAGACGCAATATAGGACCTCATACCAAAGTACCATATCAAATATCAAGTAGCTGTCATGTGCAGTTGCTCAGAAAAGTGTGACGAAAAAGTGCTATATTGAAAATGAAAAGTAAAAAAATGCACAAATTCGGTAAACAGGAAGTGGTTATTCAATATGGCCAAAAAGGGGAGGCGCAGTATAGGACCCCATACTGAAGCACAATATCTAATATCAAGTAGCTGTGATATGCAGGTGCAGAGAAAAATGCAAAGAAATGATGTGTGACGGACGGACAGAGGTAAAACAGTATACCCCCCTCCTTGGAAGCATTGGTATAAACTAGAGGCTCAGAGACTGAGCCTGTATCGCTCACCTGGCAAAATGCTTCTACGCCATACATGACTAAAAAAGATGTTTCCTTACCAATGGGGTCAAATGTTTAGCTATGTTCTTCATTAGCACCCATGTTTTTTGTCCGATCCTATTGAAATGAATAATTTTTGCAAAGGACCTTCTGTACATTTCAGAGATGATGATTACAAGGATGGTTATCTCATTCCTGGCTCCAATGTTAAGCTATGTTCTGCACTGGAGGCCATCTTTTTTGTCAGATCCAAGTACCTTCCATACATCCTTACTGTAAAGATTGGTTGAATTTGCTTCAGTAGCGTCAGAGGAGATAGCAAATAGATGCTTTTCCCTTAGGGTCCCATGTTAGACATGTTCTGCGCTGGCAGCCATGTTTTTAAAGGAATCGCAAAAGTTTCGGCAATCTCCATAAAAGACCTTCCATACATCATTCCTGTAGAGTTTGGTTCAATTTGCTTCAGTAGCTTCAGAGGAGATAGCAAATATATGCTTTTGCCATAGGGTCACATGTTAAATTATGTTCTGCGCTGGCGGCCATGTTTTTTCATGACTCGAAAAAATTTCGGCAAACTAAGAAAAGGACCTTCCATACATCATTCCTGTAAAGTCTGGTTCAATTTGCTTCAGTAGCTCAGTAGCTCAGAGGAGATAGTCAATACTATGCTTTTCCCATAGGGTTCCATGTCAAAGTATGTTCTGCGCTGGCGGCCATGTTTTTTCGCAGATCGAAAAAATTTCGGCAAACTAAGTAAATGACCTTCCATACATCATTCTTGTAAAGTTTGGTTCCGTTTGCTTCAGTAGCTTCAGAGGAGATAGCAAATATATGCTTTTCCCATAGGGTCCCATGTTAAACTATGTTCTGCGCTGGAGGCCATGTTTTTTCACAGATCGAAAAAATTCCGGCAAACTAAGTAAAGGACCTTCCAAACATCATTCCTGTAAAGTTTGGTTCCATTTCCTTCAGTAACTTCAGAGGAGATAGCAAATATAAGCTTTTCCCATAGGGTCCCATATTAAACTATGTTCTGCGCTGGCAGCCATGTTTTTTGGCAAATCGGGAAAAATTTCGGCAAACTAAGTAAAGGACCTTCCATACATCATTCCAGTGGTTTCAGAGGAGATAGCAAAAATATGAAAAGTTTATGGAAGACGACGGGCGACAGACGACAGACGCCAAGTGATGACAAAAGCTCACATGGCCTTTGGCCAGGTGAGCTAAAAACAAAACCCATCATCTGGAGTCACAACTACAGATAAGGTAGATGGTACAGTGGCAGTACTTCATTTAAACTCGGGGCTTATGCTGAGAGTTGAAATAAAAATCCAAGGTAAAGCGGTAAATGTCATAATTGATACCGGATCTGAAGTAACAGTACTTTCGGACAAAATTTTTGATAAATTTGATCAACAAGAGTGGACCCTAATAGATGTCTCGCCCGTCCCTGCTTGTCGCTAAAACAGTCATGTACTACTCAAGAGCAACCTACAAGCCAAATATTATTACTGTACCACTTACAGTAATTGAGAAACTATTCTAATCAGAAACACTTAACTTTGTTCACTAGACCATGAAATTGAGGTCAAGGACAAAATGCATATGCCAAACTGGCATGTACTACTCAAGACCAATTTACAAACTAAATATTATTCACCTACCACCTACAGTTATTGAGAAATGGATTTAATTAGAGAAACTTAATGTGGTCACTAGACCCTGAAATTGAGGTCAAGGACAAAAGTCATATGCCAGG
This sequence comes from Modiolus philippinarum, assembly GCA_002080025.1. Taxonomy (NCBI): domain Eukaryota; kingdom Metazoa; phylum Mollusca; class Bivalvia; order Mytilida; family Modiolidae; genus Modiolus; species Modiolus philippinarum. The sequence goes on from MJUU01030974.1 coordinate 16,822, forward strand.
CTGACAAGTACTACTGAAGGCCAACCTATATACCATATATCACTGATCTACCACTTATAGTTATTGAGATATGGATCTAATCAGAGAAACTTAACGTGGTCACTAGACCATGAAATTGAGGTAAAGACAAAAGTCATATACCAGACTGACATGTACTAATATACCAAATATCATTGACCTACCACTTATAGTTATTGAGATATGGATCTAATCAGAGAAACTTAACGTGGTCACTAGACCGTGAAATTGAGGTCAAGGACAAAAGTCATATGCCAGACTGACATGTACTACTCAAGACCAACACATATACAAAATATCATTGACCTACCACTTATATTTATTGAGATATGGATCTAATCAGAGAAACTGAACGTGGTCACTAGACCATAAAATTGAGGTCAAGGACAAAAGGCATATGCCAGACTGACATGTACTACTCAAGACCAGCCTATGTACCAAATATCATTGACCTACCACTTATAATCATTGAGATATGGATCTAATCAGGGAAACTTAACGTGGTCACTAGACTGTGAAATTGAGGTCAAGGACAAAATCATATGCCAGACTGACAAGTACTACTCAAGACCAACCTATATACCAAATATCATTGACCTACCACTTATAGTTATTGAGATATGGATCTAATCAGAGAAACTTAACGTGGTCACTGGACCATGCAATTGAGGTCAAGGTCACATGATTTTATGTCCGTCAGGTAGCACTTGATTAGTACTACCACTGGACCAAATATGATGTTCCTACATCAAAGGGTTTTCAAAATATCCTTTATTATAGTAAAAGTTAACGCCGTCGCCGTCATACTTTGCACGCCTATGTCTCGCTTTCGCGACTTTCGTCGCGGGCGAGACAAAAACCAGAGATTGTCCGGGAAACCATCATGCACGGTGCTGGAAGTGGCATGAATATGACCTCAAAGATTACAAAACCTGTTAAATTGAGAATCGCAGGTCTAACATTCAGACATGAATTACATGTAGCACCTTTGGACTGTGACATGCTTTTGGGTCTTGACTTTAAGAGCAGACATAATGTATCACTAAATATTGGTAAAAATGAGCTGTATATATAAAGGGTAGAAAAGGAAACACTACTTATGGACAACAGGTCCAAACTACAGAACCAGTTGTTAGGAGAGCAACCATTTCGTAAAAAACAGTGGTACCACGTGCACCAAATTCAGCAATTAGGTTATCATGTGATGCTACATCCATACAGAGTGACTTTGCAATTGAGGAGGTGAAGGCCCAACCACTTTTAATGCCATTTGTCTGGTGAATGTCGGCGACAATCATATTACCTTACAGAAAGGGGAGATTATTGGACATGCCGGAGAAGTTACAGTAATAACTTCATTACCTGAACCCGGAGACAAACAGGTGAACAATGTAACAAGTTAAAATCAGAGAAAACTCCCTGATCATTTACATGATTTGTCCCAAAGGTCATGTACAGAGTTATCAGAATCTGAAGAGGAGGCTCATCTGAAAAAGATTACATATGCTGAAGTTATTCAACCCTCGATACCTGAGTGGACCCCTGCACAAGTGTTTTTCAGTAAAGGGGAGAGGGGAGAGAATTTCGAAGAGATTAAGCCATCAAATGGACACCGTTCAGCCCATTGGTGACTCATCTATTTTCTGTTTTACAGATATGGCTGAACGTGATAACAAGGAAGCTGTGAAAGACCAATTTGAAGAAATTGAAGAAACTGAATCTTCCCTTTCCAGCACTGATGCTGGAATTCGAAGTGATTCCAGTTACTGCAGTGATGCCACAGTCATTCTACAGACTGAGTCAGATACTGACTGTGAAGAACCAGGAGTGGTTCGACCTTGAAGTCTTCAGGTAACGGCTAGAGGCCGTAGTTTGGAAATGAATGCAAACCATTTGGAAGGTTTGGCCACCATGAGGACAGTGGAAGTCCAACCTTGGAAGCCTGAGACATTTGATAGGTCCACATCAACGGACGATTCTGTTGATGGCCAGCCAGAGGCGGCTTGATCCAGCTTTGGCAGTAAGGGCCCAGCAGAGCCGTTTGTTCCCTGTGCTAAGACGGTAGAGACCACCCTGCCCAAGTGTCCACCGAGAAAACAAAGGAAGTAACCTACCAGCCCGTTTGCTGGTAACCTCAGTTTGTAAATAGTGGACAGTAAGTGTGACCGAGGACAGGTTCACACCAAGATGTATATATCCTTATGGTATTAGGACGATCTAGAGATGATCCATTTAGTTCTTTTTCGTTTTTATTGGATATTCCCTCAGTGAGTAAAGTTTTTATAGGTATCACATTTGTAGTGTTCTCCCCAGATTTCAAAAAGGGCATGTTGCTTCAATTCAAAAAGGGCACTTTTCACGCGTACAACATGGTTAAAAGGGCACATTGTTGAACACGGAAGACGAAGTGAAAAGGGCAATATTTAAATACAAATTTGATGTAAATATTTTGAAAGGTATTTCTAATGAAAATCATCACCAGTGTTTATCAAGTATACATACAAATAAATACATTTTGTACATAAAAACTGTTATAATTTATTACAGTGTGCATGATATTTATATGTCCATTCAAACACCTATTTTCAATTCTATTCAGAAATAAAATTAGAGAGAAATAAAGTCAATTTATGTGATATGCTACATTCAACTATTTCCTCACCAATGGGGAGAAGGGTTTGCAGATATAATATCATTTCCATTTGAATAGCCAAGTTTCATTTAAGTATTTTATTTTTCAATAATCAACATAGGTATAAAACAAAAATTTAATTTGCAATTATTTATATATTATTGGGTAAGCTTCAATCTAATTTCCAAAGTTGGGCGGAAAAACCCAGCCCCGGTATTTACCGGTAAATACCGCCCTGGACAAACTCCTCAAGTGGACAATACTGGACGATTGGAATTTTCAATGGTCAATTGCTGGAATACAAAGTTTAAGTGGTCAATACAAATTCTAAGTGGTCAATAGTAAATTTTTTTGGTTATATTTATAATATTACATTGTATCTGACTTTATTTTCTTTAAATTTTTGTTTTGTTTTCTACCATTAAATAACTCTTCAAGTGGAAAATACTGGACCATTGAAATTTAAAGTGATCAATCATTGTACCTGACTTTATTTTCTTTTAATTATTGTTTTGTTTTGTTTTTTTTTTATCTTTTACAATGTACAGCCTGGACAGACTGCAAACTGTTTATTGTCTTTTACTACCTAAATGGGTTTCCTGTCCATTTTACCATAATTAATCCCTTAAAACACCGCAAACACCATATATTTTATTTGACAGCTATAAATTATAATTGCCACATACCCACCTGTTTGCTAACTAATTAAGGGTATCATATAGGTATATAGAACAGGTAAACCTAACAACTCTGTGGCTCCTTAATGACATCTTATTAAATAAACAAATGAATAAAATTAATTACTGTATCAACCAGTATCAATATGCACAAATTTATTTCATTTGGCCAGTTTTTACCACTATGGCTATTGCCTTTATCTAAGTAGAATTTGAACATACAACTTTATGATACATATTATTATTTCAATTTACTAACATTATGATTATGTACAAACTTTTAACCTACTTAGCAATATGTAGCCATCCCCCCACACTTGTCTGACAAGGTTATCAATAGGTGTATAGGTTCAAAATAGTAAGCCTGCCTTTTATTTCAATTGTCCAGTATTGTCCAGTATTGTCCGGTATTTACCAGTATTGTCCACTGCCCCGGACAATACTAGTATTGTCCGCCTTTTTGCCAACCTTGCTAATTTCCTTAAAAGAGGTTAAAACTCATTTTATAAGAATAGATAAACAATTTTTAATAAAAAGTAACAGTCAAAAGCCTCTTTAATTGTTTTTTCAAAACATAGAAAAGGGGAAGTAACTCAACATCTAAATTGCATAACTGTAGCCAGGTAGGTCTGTTAACCCTTTCACCGATGGATTTCTATATAGGAAGTGTCACCCAGACGATGAATTTCCTGGCAATGGCGGCAAACTGTATTATACAAAGAATAACTCATAAAAAAGACCATTAATAACTATTATTTTTTAACAAAAAATATTATTATATTTTACTAAGTAAGAGAAGATTTAAATGGATGAAAACAATCATGTGACAAAATAACTCAGATGTTTCAGCTCAAACAACCTCAATATGACATCACTGCGGGAACAACCCTGTTGTTTCCCGCTGAACAACCCGGATATGACGTCACAGACAGAAACAAACCTATAGATTCTAAAAAGCACTATCAGATTATATCTGTCTTCTTTGTGAGATTAAAACTATGATACGACCTTTTGATTTTGAATTAATTAAACTGTTTAAAATATAATAAAGGGCTACGCCGAGCGCAGCATGATACGACCGCAGCAT
>MJUU01030975.1:0-42050 GCA_002080025.1 Modiolus philippinarum
ACCGCAAGCAACGTAAAAAATGTGAGTGAACTAAGAATTTAGCCCGTTGTACCCGTCTCAGCTGTAGTGAATAACAATTGCTTATTTTCGTTAGTCCCGTAGATAGTAGTTAACTATGACAAAAAGCCGTAGGTTTTCAAAAAACGTTTTTGAAAACCTACGGCTTTTTCCCATAGTTAACTACTGTGAAAACAGGTTATCAGATGCATTCTATTTCCTAAAGGTTACCTTCCCTTCTCTCTAGGGAAAACATTCAGGTTTATCGTGCTAATCGAGTATTCATTTCACAACTGATACGTTAATCTATGTTCTGCTCTTGGTACCAGGGTTATATTGTTAGTACAAACAAAAATGTTGTTCAACTAGAGGTACTGTGGCCTGGAGGGCCACAAAATGATTCCCCAACTCCCCGTTGGAGTAAAAGATCCCCAATATAATTTGTCACACAAAAAATATAATAAAGATTTCGAAAATTAACTAAACTGGTAAACAGGCAGTAGATGTCCAGCAATCCTAAAATCGCTACTTGCATCATTCTAAACTTGCGTACAAAATTTCAAGTTGCAGTGATGAGTAGTTACTCAGAAAACTGTTATGAAAAGTTTCTACGATCGAAAAAAGATCTCGAAAATTATTCAAGTCGGTAAACAGGAAGCAGATGTCTGGCAATCTTGAAATCGATACTTGGGGTATAGGGCATCATTACTAAACCTGCATACAAAATTTCAAGTTGCAGTGATGAGTAGTAAATGAGAAAACTGTTAGGAAAAAAAAAATCTACGATTGACAAAAATATCTTGAAAATCAACTAAGTCCGTAAACAGGAGGTAGATGTCCGGCAACCCTGAAATTGCTACTTGCAGTTTAAGACATCATTCTAAATTTGTACACAAAATTTCAAGTTGCAGTGATGAGTAGTTATTGAGAAAACTGTTACAAAATCTTTCTACAATTGACAAAAGATTTGGAAAATAAACTAAGTTGGTAAACAGGAAGTAGATGTCCGACAATCCTGAAATCGCTACTGGTGGTAAAGGGCATCATTCTAAACTTGCATACAAAATTTCAAGTTGCAGTATTGAGTAGTTACTGAGAAAACTGTACGAAAAATTGTTTGCTATCACAGACAGACAGAACGGACGGACGGACAGACGAACAAAGTGATTCCTATATACCCCCCTGGGGGTATGATAAGGCACTTAGGCTGTCAATAAAGTAAGTAAGAAGTGAACCGTCAGTCAAGAAAACGAACAATCGAGGGAAAATGGCAACATCGGAAATACCAAGAAACAAGGACACAACATGAGTACGGGGCTGAATAGAAAAATGATTACACACATACAGATGAGTGATACGGACCCAATAAAAGCCATGTGTGAAATCAGGTGCATCGGTAGAAAAGCTTTTTATAAGACACCTGCCGTGCTGAATGTCATTTCCGGTAGTAAAGTGAATCCAGTTGGGGAAAAACAATCTTTAGCTGTAAAGGACGATTTTAAGTCATCTGGGAAACAGATATACCAAAGCGGTCCACAAGATCGTGATGTCGACCGTAAAACTTCTGTAGTGATGACTTCAAGCTGTTGGTAACATACCTTGGCTTAAGTAACCTATTTGTAAGCATCCGAGCCCAATCAAGGTAGTCACTATATCTTCCACAAGCCCTTGATTAGCGAATGAGAGGAGATTAAACTCCATATTCCATATTCCATTTTGTCATTAAGCCTAGTTTGAAGTGTACGTCTGTTGTCAATTTAAAGATGATGGTCAAGGAACGAGGCCGATGTAGATAAGATGAAGAAAATCACCAAAGCGAGGGTTGTTTAGTGATGAAATTTCATCTATATAACGGACAAAATTTAAGGACTGGGCCAGTATTAATCTTTATTTTGAAGAAGTCCTACGATGAATTCAGCATCACATGAGTGGAGAAAGTTACAATTTATTACGATCTGTTCTGTTAATTAACACACGCCCTGAAGCTCATATCATGCTTATATCTATCATATGAAGCGTGATGCTCAAATTGCAATCAATCGAGTAAACAATAGTCTCTATTTTAATTATTTATATCCTTGGAACACTATATCACCTAAAAACACGCTTGACCAGATTCCACGGGGAGGGGGGGGGGGGGGGGGGGTCGCCTCAGGTGATATTGGGTACAGGCCGCTGGCATTTTGAAAATACACCCCTTTCAGATAGTTCCCCTAACGAAATATTGACCCATTCATATAATAAATTTCAAAAATAAGCAACCCAAATGTATAGTAAAGATGTGAAATTGGAGTCAGAAATCCACCATTAATTTTACACCAGTAATGTACTTAAACATCAAGTATGATAAATACTTGATTAATAACAGCAACCAGTAGAGATTTTGACCATTTGAGGTTAATTTACGACCTATTTATATCTTTATGATGTCAACAATTATCACCCATTCATATAGTTGAGATCTGCAAAAACAGGCTCATTCCAGTGGCACGTCTGTATATACTTCTATGTAGGAAGTGACCCCCATGCATGATTTCGGCCATTCTTTCTGTGTTATTGCATTGTTTTGTGTACATAGAATACTTATCGTTCCAAGGGTGTATGAATTCTGTGCTTTGTTCCTTCGGTATTCTACTGCCGTTGTTCAGTGAATCGTTTTGAACAAATTCTTTTTTTGTACATTCCGTTCGTATAAGCACAGACACACATATTTATGTGAGAGTTGAAAAATAATCAAGCACCAAAAATTGATAAAAAAAATTACAAGGATTGTAATGCAACATTTATATAACGAAGGTTTTGATTGGTCAGAACTGACCGTCAGTTCCACCATCTACACACCTGGGACATGGTAGGTTGCCTGTTTAGTCTGTTTCCTTGTATGGTTACAAATACACAAGTTAAAAATAGAACATGAAATAGATTAATGGTTTTAGTTGCATTACAATCGCAATAACAGTACATTATTTGAATACCCGAGGGCGTCCATCTTGATTTGACGGTCAAAATATCCGTTTAAAGGCTCCGCAACGCGTCGCCTGTCAAATCTACGATTGACGCCCTCGGGTATTCAAATAATGTACTGTTACTGCTTAAATATAATTCTTTACAGCTTAATAAACAGAGTATCCAGCTGAAAGACTTTAAAGTAAAGGTTTCTAATCTGACGTCAAACATTGATGCTAAAACAAAACAGGTACGTTTTAAGAAGATTTTAATAAATCACCTTGTTATAATGATTGATGTGAACTTATTATGCCTTATGATTCACAGTTGCCATCCAATAACACTTACTGTGAAAGTATAATTGTTCGTGGGGTTCCAATTTTCGTGGATTTCGTGGTTCGCTTAAACCACGAAATTAAGTTACTAACGAAATGCATTTTTCCCAAGAGTTGTAAGCACAGAACTCGAAACCACGAATTTAAGTACCCACGAAATAGTGCTTTTATGAAAACCACGAAAATTGGTGCCCATGAATAAAAGTACTTCCACAGTAGTAGACAGCGTAATACAGCTGAGGGGTATCTTATAGTCCAAACATTGAGATGCATTTCAACATTTTCATTGCCAGGTCAAATTTATTATAGGATTAAATACTCATTTTTAGGAAATTATCTATGTATAAACTCCGGCAGCTCACTCAAAAACTGAATAAAGTCCGAAGGACTTCATGTAAAGTTTGTGAGTGAGCTGCCGGAGTTTATACATACATAATTTCCTAAAAATCAGTGTTTAATTCTTATAATTCCAATTTTGTACGTTAAAAACTGCGTGATCCATGTTAACGACGTCTTTATATGCTGCACTATATTTTTGCGGAGCAGATTCATGGGCAAACGGAAATATCAAAAAATATTTCCGTTTGGTATTTATGACGTTGACCAATGAAAATGAACGTTACAATTACATTTGGAATTATTTCACATTCTTGAAATCTTGTGCTATAGCCACATGGTGATTTCTGGACCCTTTTTTACCTACGCCAAATTCGGAGTACCTCTTTTTCCCTTTATAGATTTTTTCAAAGACGTTTTTACCCGTTTACATTTCTTACTGGAAAATATCTTTCTTTAAATCTTTCAGCTGAGATTTCAGTTGTTAGTGAGGAAAGGTAGTATAAAGCGTAGAGAAGTCAAAGTTTTAATTCTGTTACAGTGTGATATTGATCTACAGTTTATGATTTCAAATGGATCTTAAGTGTTATTCAATATACAAATTTCATTTATATCGTTTCTTGAAAAGCAAGAATTACAATATTTTAGGACTCTCTTCTACAGCTGTCAACATGGAGGAAAATAAATAGGTTTTGTAGAACATTTTGGAGGTCTAGTGATGAACAATGTATGGACATTTATGTAATTCTGGTACCCAGTACAACGATTGGAGATCTGTGTTTTCATTCTTTGTCAAAATTGTACTTTATAGTTTATCTGGTCCATATGAGGTAAAGTCATTACCATTAAAAGCTCTTTAAAGATATTCTCTTCCAAAACTGCTCGGTCACTGTAAACAAACTTGGTCTGAATGATTTTTGGGATATATACTTTAAAATTTGCGCTTGTAAAAACCAAAGACCAAACTCATTGGTCCTTGCTACTAAAACCTTGGTTGCACTTTTATGTGTTTTTGCAAATAACCATTATAAGGTTTTTATAATTAGCGAGAACAGAGATACACACTTTGCTATTGTAAAGAAAAAAACGGTGACCCGTCATTCGGTTATTGCCTATTTTCATATTTTTTAATTTTCATGTTACTTTATGTCCTAAATATTATTTTATTTATATATTAGGATTGAATATAGAAATAATCTTGATTAAAGAAATGTTTAATACGCCATATCTTTCTATTTTAAAGAAAATACGGAAATGTTTTCTTTGGATTTGAAAATGTTTTAAGTTTAATTTCAAATATATTTGCGATTCAGGTTTTGTTTGAATTGCAAAGGTATTCAGTTTGTCATGGACAACAAAGTCTATTTATGTCTTGCAGATTGCACCAAGATGTCCGGGGAACATAGTTATATATTTAACCCTATAGGGAAATCGTGTTAATTGCTTATTTGTGAAAACTATTTAATGCATCAAGTTGATGGTAACATTATTGTCTTCGAACAATTTTATCATTCTGGTACCGATAACGTATCAAAGATGACAACCACTGACGGAATGAGCTAAACATTGGACCTATGTGAAAATGTTGTATGAATTACTTGTCCGTTTTACACTGATAAAAACAAAATATTGAAATTACTGTATAATTGATTGCTGCATATGGCCATTTCGACAACTAATGTCTTTAAAATGTAGCTAAAATCAAAACATTTTAGATCAATTACCGAACATTTGTAAATTGGATACAGAAAAAATGACCAAAAGGTCTAAATAAGAAGCTAAATTAAGCCTCGGGCAGAGATTTGCACGAAAGAGATACTCATTTCTCTAATTTCTCTCTTGTTTTCACGTTTCCCGAGCGGTTGGACAAATACGTTTTTCCTCTCCAGAGAGAATGTTGTTCTCGGCAAGTAATTTGATGAAATTCAATTATGATGTCAGCATGGTCAGATATGTTTGCCATTTTCTGACTTTACTATTGTGACGTCATGAAAAAAGGCCAACATGCCCGATGACGTCACGTTCAAAGAACACATTAGGAACACATTGAGATCATTAGAAAAAGGGGTCATGTTTTTTTCTTAAATCTCCTTGAAATTATTAGAGAAATAAAATCCACAACCGTATCTTGTGAGAAAGAACATTTCTACACTCTCTATAGTTAAACGTTTTAATATTTTAAAAAGCTCGGCAAGGCTCGCGTTTAAAATTTTGAAAATTTAACTATTTCTAGTGTAGAAATGTCGTTTCGCACTCGATGCGATTGTGGATTCTATATTTTTCTATAATTTAGATACGCAAGTTTTCGAATAAAATTTGTTTTCGGGTCACCATCGAGGTACTGACTATTTGTTACGCGAATACACTCAGTGACTAATAGTCCACCAGCAGAGGCGTCGGTCCATTGGTTATGAAAAAATAAAACAATATACATTTGTACCAAATTTACTGTAAATTTAGTTTCTGCATATGGCCATTTCAATAAAGCATTTCTCTTTAGTGCAGATCAAATAAAAACATTGAGAAGATCTTTAACTGAACATTTGTAAATCTGAAAGAGAACATATGACGAACAAGATCTAAATGAAAAGCCAAATTACTTAAAGACATATCTATGGACAAGGGAGATACTCCTAAGTTTTAGGCAAATTTATCTAAATTTTTGATGCTGCAAGTTTCCAAACTAAATCGTTTCGGGTCAACACAGAAGTTCTGAGGATGTCATCCTGGACTAGCAGTCGGCTTGCAGAGGCATCCTCCCAGTGGTAATAAACAACAAAATACCGAAAATACTGAAAATTCTTTTTCTTCATATGGCGAAGTTTCTGAAGTGCAGATCAAATAAATTAATTTTAAAGATTTTAAACCGAGTATTTGTAAAAATGATACAGAAAAAATAGGGAAAACCATCATGATGAAAAATCACAATCAGCATAGGACAGAGCTTTTGACTTGGGATATACTCCTTAGTTTTTAGTGAATTTTTTCCGACAATTTTAAGCAATTCATGGCTTCCACGAAAATGTGTTATCCGAGTACCTACCATTAATAAAAGATGACTACCACCACAGACTTAGAGGGGGGGGGGGCATTTTATAGTATTAATTCTCTTTTAAATTGTTTCAGACCAGTTAGAAAAAAAAATTATGTTGATTTAAGCCACGTGCTTTTTCCCGCCAAATCTTTTTAAAAAAGATTACATCACTACATCCCGATTATTAACTTACTTTACCCACCCCCGATAGTTAAATTCAACAATTTTAAAATCCTCGTCAAGCGTCGCATATAAAATCAAAAGATGAACTATCTCTAGTGGATAAAATAATGTAATGAACGGGATCTTGTTGTGTAACATTTATTTAATCTTTAAAACCGCATTACACTTCAAGTTGCTATTGTCTGATTATACTACCAATCAAAAGACTGAAATAGCGGCTATCTTAGATCTTACATTGAATTCTGAACGAAATTGTGTTGCACTACTAACCAGGTAAGTGATACAGACTCAGGTGAGCCTTTTATATAAATTAAATAATTATTGTGTTCATTTTCTACATTAAATAAAATTAAATAAAATTAATAAAAATGGCATATTGACAATTTCGGAAGGAAAAAAGTTTTCAAAATACAGATTTGTAGATAATTAACAAGAAATATATTTTTACAGCTTGATGAAAAGAATACTGAGATTAAAGACTTGAAAGCTAAGATTTCTAAAGAAACTACACCAAAACAGGTATGCTCTTTGACAAAGAAATATAACTCTCCTTCAAAATTGTAAGTTCAAGGCGATTGTCTTACTCTTTATTCAAATATTATAAAGCACATTCAACAAATTTAAGCTTTTTCAAATTAGGTGCAACATTCCCATGTATAATAAGTTTGAAGGCAATATTTATCAAAGCCGTACAAACAATGTATTCTCTTCCTCGGATGACTTCAACAAAACTTATAACTTGTCCTGTGTCTTTATACATTGTATCATGACAGTAAAAGGATATGGCGTAAATGCACATGAGATAAAGTCTCTTCAAGTACATGGTTAAATAAAGCAATGGAAAATGCTTTTATTTTTGTTCTTCATCTTGAACTCAACATGAGGCCATCAACAATGAGCTATGTCTCAAAGTAAGACGACCCATACTAATAGTTTGAGTGAAATTCATTGCTAAATGTCGAGTAACGCTACATTCATGTATTTTTTTCTTTTGTTCATAGATGTGTGGATGTCAACAAACATAAAATCAATTGGCAAACTGTTGTTACTACAACTGTTATTCGTTACCCGACAAACAGACTTATAACGTACAATTACAACACTCAAACAATCACAGGGCACTCACCGAGTCAATGGCAAGAAAAAAATGGCATAATATAACAACAGATATTGGTACTATGAATAGAATGGTCAGAATAACATTTTAAAATTACAAGAGAAAATTTATATAAAAAATGCCAAAATTTGAAAGTATGATAGTGTATCCATATGAAATGTTTTCTCAAAACAATTACCCCATACCTAAAATGTATAGAGAACATACATCATTTGATCGGGATCTTTTTACGAATTTCACACCACAGGAGAGACAAACTCCAGTCTTAAAATAACAATGGAAAGATATGGAGTAAATACACATCAGACGAAGTCCCTACAAATAAATAAATGAAGATAAAGTCTCTTAAAATACATGATTAAAACAAACAATGGAAAAAGCTTTTATTATTGTTCTTCATCTTGAACTCACCATGATGCCTTCAGCAATAAGCTGTGCAACGCTACGTCCAAGTTCCTTCTCTTTTGTTCATGGATGCGGGGTTGTCAAAAAAAAAGAATTAACTGGTAAAGTGTTCTTACAACTGCTGTCATCCGTTGCCCGACAGACAGACTTATATAAGACACTCATAACATATAATCAACCACAAGGCACTCATCGAGTCAGTTGCAAGAAATCTTGGCATAATATAAATACAGATATGGGCACTATGACTAGAATGATCAGATTAACGTTTGGAAATTACAAAAAAGCAAACATTTTATAGTATTATAGTGTTTCCATATGAAATATTCTCCCAAGAACAAGCATATATCTCTCGCACGGGGAATCTTTTTACTGACTCCGCACTGCAGGAGAGATAAACTCCAGTCATGTATTGGGAAGAGGTATTTTATTCATATTTATTCATATGAATCATCGAGATGCAAATCAAAAACTACGAAGTTCAAGTAGCTTCGGTTGTTTCTTTAATCTTTAATTATATTGATCTAAGTTTATAAAAGATGGAATCAATGTAGCAAAAAATGAAAATAGATTTAGCAAAAGAAACGTTATGAATAGAAAATCACAGTATACATAAGTGAGATTTGTGGATCTAGCATCTTTAATTTATGATTGTTTATGCGTCTGTGGGAAATTTCAGTCTCGTATAAGTATGAGAAAATTTGACAGAAGAGTTACAATTCGTCCACTTTTGAATTCCTATGGGCACAAACTGTGCGCCTCTCCCAGCCGAGGCTGAATTCATTTAAGGACTTCTTCAAAATAAAGATAAAAAAACTGGCAAAATCCTTCAATTTTAGATTCCGTTATATAGATGATATTTTGTCACTAAACAACCTTCGCTTTGGTGGTTTTCTTCGTCTGATCTATCCAAAAGAGCTCGAAATAAAGGATACTACAGACACTTAAACATCGGCTTCATTCCTTTACCTTGAAATTGACAACAGAGGGTGACTTCAAACTAAGCTGTACGACAAACGCGATGACTTCACTTTTCCAAAAGTAAACTCCTCTTTTCTTTGTAGCGACATCCCAACAGCGCCGGCATACGGTGTCTACTGTTAACCGAGAAATTTTTGCTATTTTCGCGGTAATGAAAGAAACGCGAAAATAAAACTGTCGCGAATATTTTGATGTTATATTTTGATTTAATAGCCCAAAGGACGACCTCGAATTTAAGACTGCGTGAAATGAAATCTATTGCGGAAACCGCGAAAAAAGCGAAAATTTCACGGTTTACAGTACATCTTACAGCTCATTCGCTATTCAAAAGCCTGTGTTCGATAGATTGAGTTCCTTGATAGAGCCCGGTTGCTCTCAAATAAGGTACCTAAACAAGGGTATGAACGCAAAACTTGAAGTCATCCCTCCAGAAGTTTTACGGCCGACATCACTATCTAATGGATCGCTACTGGATATCTGTTTGCCAGATGAAAACAGATCTTTCCCCTTGAGTGCTTAAGGAGATACGGTCCTGAAAAAAAGTAATTAAAGTTATATAAAAATGTTATCTACAGATAGGAAAAATGTTTCTTGTCAAAAAAATGAAATAAAATGTATATGTACATGACTTGGTTTCCATGGCAACGGCCTCTGAAAGTGCCATATTCTTGTATTTGAGATGATTTTATGAAGCATGTTATGATCAATGAAAAAAATTTAACCTATATACAACATGTATTTGAAATAGATTTTTTTGTCAGCAAAGACATGCTTAAGGTACAAACCTTTAGTATACAGAAAATAAATATTTAGATTTTGTATACTTGTGAAGCTAAGAAGCAAGAAATTTCGGAATTTGTCAGATTTTTCGATAATTTTATGCTCATTTTGGCTCATTAAAAAAAGAGGAGAAATAATATTTCGAATAATTAACATTATTTTTTTATTTGATTTAAAAACATTTATGATAAGCTAAATTATGGTAGAAAAAAATATAGGTACATGATAAGGATAAAATGTTACAGAAGTAAAATTTGAGTCTACCCGTTCCATATAATTTTAGACAGTAGATATAATTAACTGAAAAAAATCAAGGAAATATGGTTGGAGATTATGTCCGTACTATTAAAACATTTCTTTTTATGAAGCACACAATTTGACAAAATAATTAAAATAGAAATTTATTCATTTCTTACCATAAGAGGCAAAAAGGGTTTAAAAAACAGAAAAATACCCCTTATATGTGACAAGCACTCTAATGATATTTTATCTTTTGAACACTCGCGCAATTCTTGATTTGAAACGAATCCATAAAATAAATAGAGTTCACCTTCAGTCAAAACCTGTCCTGCCTTTTCATTTTAGTGTAGGGAGGGGGGGGGTCATGGATGGGAGGGGGCTTATAGCATTTTGTTTCTATATTCGACTTTGTACTCTCTATGAAGATTTGACTTTTTAAATAAAGAAATACTGAATATATATTGCTTTGTTGTGGAGATGCTGATGAAAATTGAAATGCACCAGAAGATTTCCTGTAAGTGGTATGGCTAAAAACCACAAATTATAAACCAATACATCTGAAAGTAGCAATAATTGCAAACAATTCACGAGCCACCACCAATATAAATAAGTGTTATATTTTTGAGACATTCAGTTGGGCCATTTATAATACTTTTAAAATATTTAATAGCTCCTTGATATGACCTAGACTTTAATTGTGTCTCAAATGAATTAATTATTTTTAAAAAAGCAATAAAAGGCTTCACCGAGGGCAGCATGTTGACTCCTGAAAATTGCACAAATTCATTATGAATGTTTAGTCCCTAAATATGGAACATTACAAATGGCTTATAAGGGGATTTGAAGGATAACTCATAGTCACTGAAGCATGCAATGTAGGTCATAAACACCTACTTTTGGCAATTGGATAGTATTAGTGATAGTGATAAGTATACAATAAATATGCATTTATTGAGAAAAGAATATAAACACAAAATTTAACCAAAGTCATTCAAGCATGAAATGTAAGATATGAAAACCTAATTGTTACTGAATTGGGGAGTACACATAGAGGTGAATGCTGTAATGTAATACCATGAAGGTATTATGCATGGCTGTTGAAAAGTGTACCTTAATGCAAATTTAACCAAAGTCACTCAAGTGTGAAAAGTAGGTCATGGGCATCTAATTCGTAGTGCTTTGGGTAGTATTCTTTAAAGTGAATGTTATGATGTAAAACCATAAACATATCATGTATGCGACGAAAATGTGTTATGGACGGCCCCATACACTCAGAATGAAAACAGTATATTCTTATCATTGATGGGAAATGTCAGTATAAAAATTGTATTCCGATTTTTCTCAAAAACAAAAGAGGGCTTCCTTTGATCAAGTTCAACCTCGAGTATTGAAATTATTCAAATCTGTGAAAGCAATCTTAAGTTATCTAACGACATAGTCTTGATTCTCAAAATATGTATTTTTTCATCATGTTCATGTAAAAAGTAAGGTTTTCCCAAAAAATTGTTTTCTCATTTTTCTCAAAAACTAAAGAGAGTTTCCTTTGGTCAAGCATAATTTTGAGTAAAAAAACTATGAAATTCCATGAAGTTATTCTTGAGTAATAGTACGACTTTGAAAATGCAGACGGACAGTCTGACTACTATAATAATAAATGCACACAAACTAGAAGATGACATGCCCCTGCATAAGGTACAGATTTGAAAGCGGTTTCTTATTAAAGATGTTTGTGTCTGTAAGACACATATGATGCCCCCGAAAAACATATTTTGACTCTGTATCCTCCATGTCAAAATCGCAAAAAAAACGACTAAATGTTGTATATTTTTCATAAAAATACACTAAAATCATAAATCCATTCTAAAAAGCACATCTGCAATACTTGTACAAATGTTCTGCAAAACAAAAATGTTAGAGGGGTGTTTGAGCTATCGAGGCCGAAATACGTGTATGTTAAAAATTGAGCAAAGGGACGAGAAAAGGGTTCAAGGAGGAAGGGTTGCCCAAACAAACTGTGTACCCTCAATGTCAAATTCATTAATAATGACTTGGTTCAACAATCTAACAATCTACATTTTTTGGAAAATTCACCAAAATTAAATTAAAAACAAAACGGCACAAGTTCAATATATGTACAAAATAGAGGCTCAGAGACTAAGCCTGTATCGCTCACCTGACAAAATGCTTCTAGGTCATGCATGACCAAAAATGTTTTTTACCAATGTTTAGTTATGTATTCCATTAGCACCCATGTTTTTTGTCTGCTCCTATTGAAATGAGTAATTTTTGAAGAGGACTAAATATGAATTTAGTTATATTGCTTAAATGGTTTCAGAGAAGATGATAAAAAGGATGTTTTTTTTTATAACGGGATCCAATGTTAAACTATCTTCTGTACTGGAGGCCATGTTTTTTTGTCAGATCTAAATGAAATAAATAATTTTTGTGAAGTACCTTCCATACATCATTCCTGTAACGTTTGGTTGAATTTGCTTCAGTGGTTTCAGAGGAGAAGATGAAAATGTGATTTTCCAATAGGGTCCAATGTTAAACTGTGTTCCATGCTGGCAGCCATGTTTTTTATAGGATCAAAACGAAATGAGCATTGTTTGTTGAGGACCTTTAGTACATCATTCCTGTAAAGTTTGGTTGATTTTGCTTAAGCAGTTTCAGAGGAGAAGATGAAAATGTGATTTTTCCCACTGGGTCCAATATTAAACGCAAGTTCCGCGCTGGCGGTCATGTTTTTATTAGATGGGAACAAAATGAACAGTCTTTGTTAGAGACCTTCCATATATCATTCCTGTAAAATTTGGTTGATTTTACTTCAGTGGTTTCAGAAGAAAAAATGAAAATGTGATTTTTCCCATAGGGTCTAATATTAATGTAAAACCTAAGTTATGAGCTGATGGACATGTTTTTATTGTATTTGAACGAAATGAGCAGTCTTTGTAAAGGACCTTCCATACATCATTCCTGTAAAGTTTGGTTGAATTTGCTTCAGTGGTTTCAGAAGAGATGAAAAATATGAAAAGTTAACGGACGGACACTGGACGACGGACGCCAAGTGATGGCAATAGCTCTCTCTGACCCTTTGGGTCAGGTGAGCTAATGATGTTCTAATTTCAAACTTCCTATCATAAAAAGTGTTAGAGATTTAGGGCGGACAAACTGTGTACCCTCTATGAGTAAGTCACAAAAAACAACCTAGTTCAACAACGTATATTTTTCGGAAAAATGGACCAATATCAAAATCAATACCAAAAAGGCACATTTATAATATATGCCCAAATAAACTGTAGGAGAAATAACATGAACATACTTTGTACCCCCTGCAGACTGGCAGGGGTAAAACAAAATGCCCCCGACTTAACGTAACAGGGGCATAAAAAATATAGCTGCAATAAATATACAATAGAAAAGAGAATATAGAAATCCACATACTGTTCATATGCAAAGAAAGAAATGTAATGATACGATAAAAATTTACATGAAATGAAAGTACATGTATGCTATGAAAGTATCCATGTAGTCTAATTTGAAGAGCAGAGACAACAGCTTCAAAATTTTTTTCATATGGACTCCCTAAAGAAATACATTATCAGAAATTAAGTTTAATTAACAATTTAACAAAACTGTGTTAGTAAAATTAACATGCTAAAAATGATAATCTGCATGCATGTCGAATGTTTTCAGACCTGACCAGACACTAAATAGTGTTGAAATTAATTAAAACACAACACATAAACAGTATCCAGGCAATATCTGATCTTGTATATTCAGCTCACAGCTGGATAAAAACTGGTCCCTTCAAAACATTATTTACAAACAAAGACAAATCAGTACATCATAATCATAATAAAAAATGACAAATGCAGTTTTAATAACCGTGTCACCAAATCTTAGCCTTCTCATATCGGTTTTCTTGATTTGGGGGGCATTGTTAATGATTGCTTATTTGCCTGGTGTTTTTTTTATATTGATACAATGTACTTGGTTATCAGACCCCCTCCTGAATTAGGACTCCAATATTTTGTGAAGAATTTCTAAGATTAAAATATTTTTAGTAAATAATTCTTGATACATGTGTAAACAGTTTATGATTAATTGATAATTGCATAGCATCCCCCTTTCATCAGCAGCCTCATAATACAGTAACGGGTTTTTTCGCCCACAAACATGTTCGCACAGGGTCCGTTTGCTATCAATATAATAATTGGATTTATTTAAATGTATTGTTTAAATGTATTACTACAACCATAATGGTTATATAGTTTTCAATAAAGTTTGTCAAAGCTAACTAAATGCAATTAACTTGTCATGTAATACCTATAATAAAAGTGGGGATATCAGAATTGAAATAAGATTGTTTTTTTAAAGATTGTTAACTTTGAAGTGCTAACTGGATAATTTAAGAAGTAAAATTGTTAATTTGTATTGATTTATAAATTTTTATTGAAAATTACTGAAACTTTAAGATGTTTAATTAACCTAAAACATTTTGTGGATCAGTATATCTCTGAAACAAAGCAATACAATCACTTTTTCTAGCGCTTCATAATGCGCATATGCAGAAAATAAATTATCAGTAATTTCGGTATTTGTTATTTGATATGAAAAATTAAACATCTCAACAGATATACGAAGAGTTAAGTAGAGTGCTTTATTTGGCATGGGCTTGGCCATTCTGTATTCCTTTCCTTGGAATGTTTTTCTTAAGGGACGCAATTTGCGTAAATGTTAATCAACCACATTAAAATTAATTTCACTGGTAGGTAATTTATCTACCATATGCCAAATAAAATTGACTGAAGTTACTGTGTTACACATATGAGAATGGAGACACTGAGCCAACGTTGTCAGTCTGTGAAAACATGTACATGAAAATATTTCTTGGATAATAAAGGCTATTATTCTTTAATGTCATAATTGTGGCTGGGACTTATGAAACACACATAGTTTAATGTCTCTGTTGTGGGCGAACGGACCTGGTGGAATGGACACGGATTCTCATAATACCTACTTCATTTTGTTCACCCTGTCCCCTCCTTTTTCCATGAAAATGATGAAACTGACTAACGCAAATTTGATGACATCAGATTAATTGATTTGAGTTGTTATTAATGAGATTCTCTTCAAGTGCCATAATGCAGACAATGGCCAATACAGACTTTCTGCTAAGG
The DNA here is from genome assembly GCA_002080025.1 of Modiolus philippinarum. Classification (NCBI taxonomy): domain Eukaryota; kingdom Metazoa; phylum Mollusca; class Bivalvia; order Mytilida; family Modiolidae; genus Modiolus; species Modiolus philippinarum. The sequence continues at coordinate 15,538 of MJUU01030975.1, forward strand.
GGCTTGGTCCATAATTTTTCAAAAAGGGGGAGGTCGGAACCCAATTTTCCGATAAATCTCTAGGAATTTTAAATATATATCCCAACGTAAGGAAGGCCTGACGCCCCTGCCGACCCCAACCCCCCGGATACGCCACTGGTAGACTAGGCTATGGTATTCTTCATTTTTAGCTCAGGCCAGGTGAGCTTTTGCCATCACTTTGCGTCCGTCGTCCGTCAACAATTTCGAAAATCTTCTCCTCTGAAACTGCTGAACCAATTGTAACCAAATTTTGCCTGAAGTATAACCATGGTATCCAGTTTGTCAAAGTTAACTAAATGCAATTAACTTGTCATGTAATACCTATAATAAAAGTGGGGATATCAGAATTGAAATAAGATTGTTTTTTTTTAAAGATTGTTAACTTTGAAGTGCTAACTGGATAATTTAAGAAGTAAAATTGTTAATTTGTATTGATTTATAAATTTTTGTTGAAAATTACTGAAACTTTAAGATGTTTAATTAACCTAAAACATTTTGTGGATCAGTATATCTCTGAAACAAAGCAATACAATCACTTTTTCTAGCGCTTCATAATGCGCATATGCAGAAAATAAATTATCAGTAATTTCGGTATTTGTTATTTGATATGAAAAATTAAACATCTCAACAGATATACGAAGAGTTAAGTAGAGTGCTTTATTTGGCATGGGCTTGGCCATTCTGCATTCCTTTCCTTGGAATGTTTTTCTTAAGGGACGCAATTTGCGTAAATGTTAATCAACCACATTAAAATTAATTTCACTGGTAGGTAATTTATCTACCATATGCCAAATAAAATTGACTGAAGTTACTGTGTTACACATATGAGAATGGAGACACTGAGCCAACGTTGTCAGTCTGTGAAAACATGTACATGAAAATATTTCTTGGATAATAAAGGCTATTATTCTTTAATGTCATAATTGTGGCTGGGACTTATGAAACACACATAGTTTAATGTCTCTGTTGTGGGCGAACGGACCTGGTGGAATGGACACGGATTCTCATAATACCTACTTCATTTTGTTCACCCTGTCCCCTCCTTTTTCCATGAAAATGATGAAACTGACTAACGCAAATTTGATGACATCAGATTAATTGATTTGAGTTGTTATTAATGAGATTCTCTTCAAGTGCCATAATGCAGACAATGGCCAATACAGACTTTCTGCTAAGGGGGTTGGTCCATAATTTTTCAAAAAGGGGAGGTCGGAACCCAATTTTCCGATAAATCTCTAGGAATTTTAAATATATATCCCAACGTAAGGAAGGCCTGACGCCCCTGCCGACCCCAACCCCCCGGATACGCCACTGGTAGACTAGGCTATGGTATTCTTCATTATAAGCTCAGGCCAGGTGAGCTTTTGCCATCACTTTGCGTTCGTCGTCCGTCAACAATTTCTAAAATCTTCTCCTCTGAAACTGCTGAACCAATTGTAACCAAATTTTGCCTGAAGTATAACCATGGTATCCAGTTTCAAAATTGTGTTCGATTAGTCCGAAGACCAAACAATATGGCCGCCGTTTCTAAAAATAGAACATAGAGGTTAATCTTTTTTTTTTAATCAGTCAAAAATCGTTACAGATATCAAAAATCTGACAGGGTAAAAATTACCATCATGGCAAGAACTACCTCCCCTGCAATTTTGAAGAAAATCGGAAAACCCGTTTTGGAGTTTTTGCCCTTTTTCGATAAAATTTTCAAAATTTTTGCATTATATATATATCTATATATTTATTTATTTTATTTCAAAAAGTGTAACAGATAGAGGTCTAGTGTAAATTTCAAAAATGTTCAGCATATCAAAATCTACCCACCATAAAATTTTGAAGAAAATCCAAAAACCCTTGTAGGAGTTATTGCCTTTTTTCAAAAAAAAATTCAAAATGTTCATATTTTTCGTCTTGTATTTCCAAACTATAGAAAATGAAGGTTAAGTGTAAATTGATAAAATGTTTGCCATGCTATGGAGACTTCAAAACTGTTGTTGAAAATTGTTCGTTGACCACCATTTTCAAAATGGCCTCCAAAAAAGGCGGGAAAATTCAGCATTGTCCAAATTCAATTAAATTTGGTTTCGAAATAGATGTTGATGTTGCGACTTCAAAACCGGTGTTAAAAATTGTTTGTGAAAATGGCCGCCAAAAAGGCGGTAAATTTCAACATTGTCCAATTTCAATGAAATTTGGTGTCCAAATAGGTATTCCGCCGTGCGTGGTCCCGGCTAATGAATAGGCCCGCAGCATTCTCTGAGCTTGGAGTATGAGTCATCCTAACAGAGGACCCCGAGGGAACCCCGGGATATAGAAATAGGACCTAGTATCTCTGGCTTGCGGGGTGTGACCCCTCCTAAACGGGGGCTGACCCCGAGGGTCCCGGGATATAGAAATAGGACCCATTCCGTGGTTGTGCGGGATGAATAAATACACAATCCATCTTTCGGATTGGATGTAAACTCAGGTCCACGTGTTGGAAGAAATGCCACGCTTCCTGCACGTTAAAGAACCCTTGAAGCAAGCTCTTTTTTGAGTCGTCCGTAGGTGATCGGCCACAAGGCTAAATTCTCCGCCCTTTTCGATTTCACCCTCCTTTTCCAGTGGCAGTCAGAATTTCCCGTCCTATGGCCCTTTCCATACCCCAAAGTGATTAATTATTAACAAACTTGTTCTCGTCTTGTTATAGCTGAAATATTGCTGAGTAGACGTTAAACAATATTCAATCAATAAATCAATCAACCGAATAGGTATTGATGTCGCTTCTTCAAAACTGATGTTGAAAATTATTCGTTGACCGCCATTTTTAAAATGGCTGCCAAAAAGGCTGGACAATTCAACTTTGTCCGATTTCAATGAAATTTGGTTTCCAAATAGATATGGATGTTGTGACTTTAAAAGCAGTGTTCAAAATTATTTGTTGGCTGCCATTTTCGAAATGTCCGCCAAAAAAAGCGGGGAAGTTCAACATTGTTCGATCCGATTTCAATGAAATTTGGTTTCCAAATTGATATTGATGTTGCGACTTCAAAACCAGTGTGGAAAATTGTTCGTTAACAGCCATTTTCTAAATGGCTGCCAAAAAAGGCGAGAAAATTCAACATTGTCCGATTTAAATGAAATTTGGTTTCCAAATAGGTATTGATGTCACAACATCAAAACTGATATTGTAAATTGTTCGCTGACGGCCATTTTCAAAATGGCTGCCAAAAAAGTGGAAATTCAACATTGTCTGATTTCAATGTTCAGTTCCTAGTTGATACCTGTCATGATTTTTTATTGTTCAAATAATCATTTGTTTTAGTTTAATGTCAATTCAGAGCCTCTGGCAACGATATCACTTCTTATTTTCATAAATGTCCACGAAAACAAAATGGATAAATTAACGCAATTATGAAGTTTAGTTACTTCCCCTTTTCTATTTTCTGAAAATAAAGTTAAAAGGGCTTTTGATTGTTACTTCTTACTAACAATTGAATATCAATTCTTATAAAATGAAAAATGGATCTTCTTTAAAGACATTAATTGAAGCTTAACAAACTGTATGCAAATAATTGCAAATCAATTTTTTGTTTTATAATACTTTTATTGATGAATGGAAAGTAAAACTACTTAGTTGAAAATTGATGAGTACGATGAACTGACACATAAATTTACTACTAACCCTCATCATAGGGATAAATATTGCAGAACAGGTTAGAATAACTTTGATCAATTTGAAAGTAGTACTTAAAGCAATGGCAGCAAACAAGGAATGATAAGCAAATGTTTTAAAACTAATACAGCAAAGCATATAAATAATGAAGGAGAAAAGAAAAGAAAAATCCTTCATCACAGGGGGAGCAAAAACATCTCTCTGCAGATGAAACATCTTTGAGATTGAAGGAAATAACAAGAAAAGTTTTGAAAATAGTACCCGCACAAGGCAGCTAACAAGGAATGTTCAGCAAACAACTCAAACCGAATCAGCAAAGCATATAAATGATAAAAGACTTTATACCAACAAAACAAAAGAATAAAAAATAGAGCTATCCGTTTAGTGCGGAAGAAAGACAGCACAAAAGTCCATTTACCATCCTAGAAAATCAATAGAGTGCTTCCTAATGGCGCCAAATTTTTGGAATCGGCGATTTTTCTGTCGATAGATATTTAAAAGCCAGAGCCATCTCTGAATTACCATTTGTTCTAAACAATAGATATTTATTGCTCCTGGACATGTGATGATATGATTAAGACACTGAATCACTTGCTGGAAAACATCTGTGTTCGTTTTGGCAGCATTGTTTATCATCAGGTCATTGGAATCCCTATGGGCACTAATTGTGCACCTCTCATTGCATATCTTTTTCTGTTTTGTTACGAACGGGACTTCATGAAAAAAAAAACTATAAAATGGAACTGTACCAAACAGTGATAATTTTCGATGATAATAGCAGGTACATGGACGGTATCCTTACTTTTGAAAATTCCCAATTGTCGACATCATTTACCCACAACAACTGAAACTAAATAAGGCAAACAGTAATTCTAAATACTGGATCTAAGTATCATGATTGACTCTGGTAAAATGGGGACTAAAGATTATGATAAAAGGGATGATTTTGATTTTACTATTGGTGATTTCCCCTTCTTGGCGACGGCGTTCCCTTGGTTCCATCCTGTGTTTATCTCTCGACTAGTGCGATTTTCTCGCATTTGTTCTACCCATGACGATTTTTTATGAGCGTAACCTTACTCTCACATTCAAACTTTTACAACAAGGTTACAGATTCAATAAATTATTTATACTTTAAGAGGTTTTACAGAAGATATGAATATTTGATGTCTAGATGTGGCGTGACTCGCTCAGCTAATTACAAAGGGCATTTATCATCATCGATTTTGTGGAAATATTGTTAAAAATGTCAGAGACTGATAGATTATCCAGAAAGACGGGGACGAAACTTACATTCTTAACGTAATAGTGGATATCGACGAGATATTCTGAACAAATCAATGAAATTGGCTCCGGATTTACGTGACCTGAAGACTTTACATATATACTGGCCTCTCACTGATACGGCCGATGTCTACTTAAATACATGACAACATTTTATTAAACCCGTTGGGGAGTTTTGATTTTTCTTCCGAAGTGCGACAGTGTTTTACCAGCAGACAAGGTGCCTTTAGCTAGCAGGCAGTTTAGCGGCGAGCACTCTTCGACCCATCTTTCTTAAATACGTTTTGTCATATGCTTTTCTTTCCAAGATAGTGGTCATTGAGTTAGTAGTATACCTGTATTGGGTTTTATACGCATACTATGGGGAAACGGGATAGAGAAAGGGGAGATTTGAGTACCCATAAACCGGTTTAACCCCACCACTTGCTTTTGCTAATGCCTGTGCTAAGTCCGACTATCCCGAGTTCCGATCGTTATTTATGTTTATCTCTTGTTTTCATTATTGTTTTTCTAGTGCAGTTCGCTTGTAAATTGTCACATGTGATTGCAGTTCCCGGCCATTGTAGGTGTATACTGTTATCCTGTTTTTTTTGTAATTTTAACTTGTTAAAAGAGAAAAACACGACTAACTAATTAAAAAAAAATCCCCAAATTTTTATAGGCTAATATCTCTACTGATAATCTTAGATATTTTATTCTACTGCAACATGTGTCAATGAACTCATGCAGAGTCAAAAATATGCAAAATGCGGAAAACTAAAAATTGAAAATAAAAGATTAGGCAGAACAATGATCTTTTGCATTAAATTGTTTAATATACGGATAACATGTCACTTTAACACGGAAGAAACCATCTTTCTGTATAATGAATGCAATTTTAGGTCCTTGATCATTTGTGTTGGTGTAACCCTTTTCTGCCTTTATAGGCTTTTATGAAAATTTTAAAGTGATAAAATCATTTTAAGCTCATATTGCTAGAGCAATATTAGAAAACAGCAAAAACGGAGATGTTGTTACAAATGCCAGAAACTATTAAAAATTCCAGAAAATCTGGGACTTAGCTTACATTCTTTACGTAATAGGGGATAGTATGCTATACTACGTATCTGTAAAATTAGCTTTGACATCTAGTGACCTGAAAATTTTGCATACATACTGGCTTCTCACTGATACTGCCGATGTCTGCTGAAATTTATGATGATTCTTGACGATATCCTTCGGAAAGTTTTGAATTTGATTTTTGTTCCGTACTGCGACAGTGTTTTTACCAGCAGACTAGGCTGCTTGAGATAGCTGGCAGATTAGTAGCGAGCATCTTTTGACCCATCTTTCAAAATTCCGTATTGTCTTTTTCTCTCCTTTCAAGATTGTGGTCTTGGAGTAAGTAGTCTACCTGTATAAGGTTTTATTCGTATGTTTATTATACTATAGCGAAACAGGAAGATCAGGAGGAGGTTTGGGTACCCATAAACCGGTTAAACCCTACCGCTGGCTTTTTTTAGTGGCGGTACCAAATCCGGCTGTCCCGAGTTCTTATCGTTTTTTAGTCTGTCTTTTATCTTATTTGTGTTTTCCTTAGTAGTTCCCTGGCAGATTATAGCATCATGTAATTATAATTTTTAGACATTGTATATGTATCCTGTTGTCCCCTTTATTTCATTCTAAATGTTTTTAATTCTATTTGACTGAAGATACATAAGTTGTCGAAATGCGAATAATAAGAATCTAAATTAACAGTAACTTCGGCATTTTGTTATTTAACGTCGTTTGATTGAAAAAAATATTTTGCTGTATTTTACAGAACAAACAGGGATGGCAAAAAAAATCCGGTATGTAAGGCTTTATTTTTTGTATGTCATATATATTTGTATTGCAAATACATCATATAAGTTAATCTAAAAAACAGAAATAATTGAATAATTAAAAAGGAGTAAGTTCAAGAAACACTACTTCATTTCATTTACAAGTAAATTTGACATAATTTTCAATTATTCCTTGACTATTTGTCCTAAGTTTTACCTTCCCAAGACCAAATGTTATTTCTTGAGTGGTACACTTCTACTTTACATTCTTTTATAATTGCATCATATATTCAAAGCCTGATAAGAGACTCCAAGAGTGCTATGGGAAACCAGCAAAACATTCATACCATGAAGGCAACAAAAATATGCGTAGGTAGATTTTTAATCCATTACATAAAATGGCAAAGTTTATCTGGTCAACTAATGTTGGTCTTTAAATAATACGGACCACCTGATGTCGCTCTCGAGTTTTATGAGAGTTCACACTGTTAGTGCTTTAGTTTTTTTGTGTCGTCTTGTTATATTTTAGTTTTTGTCTTCGTTAGTTATGTTTGTGGTACCGATCTTGTCCTAGTCCATGTTTGAATACTTGATGATTACAAAAAGCTTTCCAAAATTTAATACTGTTTGAGGGTTAGAGAAGTAACACGTACCATGATTTTTGATTGTCTCAAAGTTAGCAAAAGACATAAACCAATCAGCTACCTAACAGATCTTTCAAAAACATATATGCATCACTTAGCGTGTGACGGGTGCTGTTAATAGAGATACTTACCCTTCCGGAGCACCTGATGTCACTCTCAGTTTCACTGGAGTTCACACTGTGAGTGCCTTTGTTTTGAATGTTGTAATTTCTGTTTCTGTGCTTTGTATCTGTCTAACGGCATCGTTTTCTGTGTTCTCGTTTTTTCCCTGTCATTGGACTTTGATTTTTTGTTAATTTCACTCCTTTGTTCATTCGGTAATCTACTGCCGTTGATGCAAATACTACATCATTTACTGTTTTCAGCCAAACATTTTAAGAAAACCTATAAAAGTTCCAAGCTTCAATATTTGCGCTGGTAGTTTCATTCCTAAATACGCCAAAGTGTATTTCTTTCCCAAATTAATTGCTGTCTCTGAATATATGACTCTATTTAGACGACATTTTCTAGACTACTGCTAAATTTCTCCTCAAAGATTGCATTTATTGGGAGAAAGTTTTATCTGGTATGCAACGGTCTTGAAATGTGTACCCTCCGTAGACATGTTACAGATATATTAATTGTAGCTAAATGACGTAAATTTAAAACCATTTACAAATATTTTAGATGTTCCATCCTACGTTCATCTTCAGTCTTGATTATTGTGCAAGATTTATCATTAGCTTGTTACTTATTCAGATTAAAATTTATCTCCTTTATTATCTGCTGGTAGACTGTTAGTCCCTGATGGTATTCACCAGCCCAGTATTCAGTGCTAAGGGCTCCAACGCTACCGGGAATACGGGAAAAAGTCGAGAATATGGATTTGGCCGTTCCCGGTCGGGAGAAAACCTTGAAAAGCTTTAAAATTTGGAAAATCCGGGAAAAAGTCTTGATTTTCGAAACGGGCGTGATTGTAAACAATCCATGTCTGGTTCCCTCGTAAAATGTATTTGTTGTTAAACGGGAAAAAAGTAGAAAACATTATCGATATCTTTTATGCGCTTAAGGTAAAGGTGAGCATAAAACAAAGGTATTTATCTTGGTGAGCATAAAACAAAGGAAGGAGGTCGAGAAAATTGCGCTTTGATATAACTCCACTAATTCAGACTCCCATAGACTCCAATGTTAAATTACATATGTTTAAAACTTTGTAAAAACAAGATGGTGCAACCGAAAACATCACGAAGAGACGATCGGAAAGAAGTAGCTTTAACTTCCATACCAGGGAAGACCAGGGAAGTCCGATTCAATATTTTTATGCAGAGGTGTTTACAACTACGGATTTTCCATATTATCTACGGATTTTCAAGTAAAAATATGCACTACCGATCCACATTGCAAATATACGATTTATTCATAAAACAAGAAATAAAACATACTTATTTCCAAAATTGGGCAATCATTGTTAAAAAAAGATTCCGATAGATAAACAATTTTCCTTAGAGCATCAATTGATCAAGGTCTCAGTCAAAACAATACTGCATGGCGCGTCCCCAGGTAGTTGATAGGGGAACGTCCAATTTATGCAGGGTTGTCATGTCATAATACGGAAAGTCTGAAGTCAACCCATTCAAGACAAATTGAACATGGAAGCGTGCCGTCCTATGGAGTATAAAGACCCCATCTATGGTTCTCATGCAAAAGCATACCCACTGGGGTCGTATAGAAGGCTACATTTCCTGCCCCTACCCATTACTCCCATGTACCAGTGGAAATCAATACTCCCTTCTCTGGTTGTCCATTCTTTCTTTTAATTTTTCATCCTTTACTGATATTATATTCGAATTGACTAATTTGACCCCCTTCTATATTTCCCGTTGAAGAGCACAAGTCGCTTTTGAGTGGCATCGTAAACTTAATTTCCTGCCCCACCCAATTCTCCCATTTTCCAGTGGCAGTGAGATAGACAGTTCATAATTGTACAGCATGACTGCGAACCATTTTAAACAACTGTGTGGAGAAACACCACACCCAATGCAGTTCAGAGACCCTACTGTATTTCCCGAATAAGAGCAGACTCACCAGGGGTCGCATGGATGGCTAAAAACACGTGTTGCTTCAGTTCATTCGTGACGGAATATATGTCTTTTGATTCTACAATCGCCGATATTGTACGTTTCCAACTTCAAACAGATTGGGTACATGAAAGAATGATCCCGAACAGAACTATACATGGTTGATAAGGGATTCGGAGGCAGGCAATATAAAACAACAATCCAAACAGGCGTTACTCAGAAAATTTTCAAAAACAAATTATTTTCTGAGGGTGTAACAGAATTCGTATGTGGGCATTGATTTGCCAAACCTTGGAGAGTATTATTTAAAGATTACTTACAATATGATGCTAATGTCTAAATTTTTGTAAATTTTGTTGAAAACTGGTGAGTACCTGCCTCATGTAAAACTATGTCCTTATCTAATTTTGGCTTTAAATTTAGATCATATTGGTTATTTGTTCTCTATCAGTTTTTATATATTTTTGAGTTTATGGTCTTCCAATCGTTCGGGTTTTGTCTGCACTGAAGGGACATGGGTTGTCGAAATACGCATATGCAGAAACTGAATTGACAGTAGCTTCGGTTTGTAGTGAAAGGAAAGGTGCCAGTATTGTTTTAATAAAAGTTCTGTTTCAGATTAAACTATTTATTATATCAATATCTTTCAGTAGATATATCAAGCACAATTGTATATATGTATAAGAAAAAATTTGTAATGGTATCCCAATGAAAGAGTGAAGTGTACATTAGTTTTAGATACAAGTGATAAAATCAATTTTATTCAATTGAAATATTGTCAGGAAAAAAGATAGGTAGGAGTTACAACTAATCATCTTGTATAATGTGACATCACTGTCACAGTGATACATCATGGCTTGCCTCTATCTGTACAATTAAAACCTGTGATGTCAAGGCTTGATTTATTGATTAGTTAGAGTTTAACACCCAATGAGCAATATTTCAGCTATATCAGGACAAGAACAAGTTAATCATTTCAAGAGTTTAACGTCCAGTGAGCAATTTTTCAGGTATATCAGGACGAGAACAAGTTGATCTATTCAAAAAATAAAATTAAGTTAAAAAATAAAAAAATGAACATGGAAAGGATAACCAGAGCAAAAAGTTTTCGACTGCCGCCGGAAAAGGGGAGAATGGGTAGGGGCAGGAAATTCATTCTACACGGGACCCAGCTCTCTTTAGAAAAAAATATGAAAGGTGTCTTTACATTGTATGGAGCGTGGCGATTCTCGAAACAGTTCAACTACAATAGTTTGCGGCCAGTCTTTCCGTATTATTACCCCATTATCCCGCATAGACAGGACATACTACTATCCACCAGCTGGGGATGCGCCCAGCCACTCTGTAATCTGACCCTTAAAAACGGATTCGGGTGCCGGGTTATTTCAAGGAACATGATTTTTACACACATGTATCATGTTTATCCAATACCTTGCAATGTCTTTATTGATACCCACATTGATGTGCAAGATCTTTATCATTTCCACAAGATCATGGCTCCTATGCGGTCTTAAATGAAAGTTCAGCAAACACAGAGAACATCAGCGTCAAATTCCATACAAATCCTTAATGGTGTCAAAAGTTAACAAAATCCGACCTCGAAAAAGGTTGAAAATCCTTCAAAAGACCTTGAAAAGTCCTTGAATTTCATCAGGAAAAATATGTTGGAACCCTGAGTACTTCAATGCTGACCCGAAAGCCGATTCTATTTCCGAAACTTGCAATATCTAATTTTTATGTAAATGTTTTGAAAACTAAGGAGTATCTCCCGCATGCAAAGTTCTGTCCTTAGCTGATTTTTACTTTAAATTTAGATCATATTGGTATTTTGTTCTCTATCAGTTTTGAACATCTTTGAGTTAATGATCGTCCTAACATTTAGATATAATCTGCTCTGAAGAGACAAGTTGTCGAAATGCGCATATGCAGAAAATAAAGTCACGGTAACTTCGGTATATAGTTATTTGTTACCACTGGGTCGGTGCCTCTGCTGGTTGACTGTTAGTCCCCGAGGATATTCACCAGCAAAGTATTCAGTACTTCAGTGCTGACCCGAAAGCCGATTCTATTTGGAACATTGCAATATCTAAATTTTTGTAAATTTTGTTGAATACTAAGGAGTATCTCCCTCATGCAAAATTCTGTCCTTAGCTGATATCGGCTTTAAATTTAGATCATATTGGTTAATTGTTCTCTATCAGTTTTTGAACATCATTGGGTTTCTGGATTTCAAAACGTTTAGTTTTTATCTGCACAGAAGAGACATAAATTGTCGAAATGCGCATTATGCAGAAAATAAATACACAGTTATTCGGTTTTTACTTATTTGAATTGCTTATCATCTTCATGCAATTACAAGTTCATTACAAAAGTCATCTAAATAGGGGATGAGACGAGATTTAGATCGTCAGTTTTTGTTTTTGCTTTAATTGTTAGTTGTTTGTTATCATTAAATTATGAGGCAATACTCTCTGACCCATGACCTTGCCCTTCAGATTAGAATAATTTGTGAAAAACAAATTCAGTTGATCGCTAAGTATTTTATTCAAAATTGTTTATTTGTCTTATCGTCTATCGTGATTCATCCGCAAGGTTTACCATAATTTCTTTTTTTTTCTATTTTACAGGTAAATAAACGGGGTTCTGGAAGAGAAACGGTATATTAGAATTATGTATTATATGCAGTCTATCTTTATTTCTATTGCTGCAGCCCTCAGTGGAATTAACGAAAAAGAGTGGAATATTAATATTGGATTTGTCATAAAAAGTACTCGGTAGATGCGATGTGTGATTCCATTTCGAAGAATGCTTTCAAAAAGGAGTATCTCCCTCATGCAAAGCTCTGTTCTTAGCTGATTCTTAAAGTTATCTGCACTGAATTTTCAAATTGTTGAAAAATATTCTCAAAACATGCAACATAAGTGTGAATCCATTAAATTTAACCTGCTGAGCAGACAAAATCGTCAATTTTCAATTTTACTCTTACTTAAAAAATAATTAACTCTAACACGTTTTTTGGGGGGTTTATGGACTTCCAAATATTTTGATTTTATCTTCACCGAAGAGACATAAGTTGTCGAAATGCGCATATGCAGAAACTAAATTAACATTAACTTGGTATTGTGTTATTTATTACCACTGGGCCGATGCCTCTGCTGGTGGAATATTAGTCCCCGAGGGTATTCACCAAACTAGTAGTCAGTACTTCGGTGCTGACCCGAAAACCGAATTTATTTTGAAATTTTACAAAATTTTGTTTAAAACTAAGGAGTATCTCCTTCATGCATAGCTCTGGTCTTAGCAGAATTTTGGCTTTTCTATTTAGGTCTCATTGGTTATTTGTTCTCTATCAGCTCTTACACGTTTTTGTGGTTTATGGACTTCCAAATCTTGATCCTATAATCAAATACCAAATAAAAAATAAAAATGCTACAATATGAATTTAATGCTGCTGATGAGAAGTTACTCCTGGAGAAACGTGTACAGCATAACGAAATTGACTGTTTAACATGCAACTTGGGTATTTATTGTAATACAAAACAGCTGAATATCCTTGGAAAATAGACAGAATCATTACATATTTCTAGCTGTCGTGCAAAGGGAAGATCAAATTATAAGGAAGTATGAAATTCTACAACATAAATATAAGAAGAAAAAGGCTCAGGGGCCGTCTTGAACTTACTATGAGGTATGAGCAAAGGTCATTGTCGAAGGCACCATGGTGACTTCAAGATGAAGAACAAAAATATTGCTTGTCCTTTACCATGTATTTGTAGAGATTTTGTCTCATGTGCATTTACTCCATATCCTTTTATTCATCCCTTTTCAAAGATGAAACAAAACAAAATATATCACCTTGATTTAGAACACGTGTCAAAATCATGAAAGCCACGACAACACAAAGGAAAAATTTACTGCCTGATTCATGACCTTACCCTTCAGATTAAAATAATTTGTGAAAAACAAATTCAGTTTTTCGCTAAGTATTTAATTTAAACGTTTATTTGTCTTGTCTTCTGTTATGATTCTTGCGCAGGATTAATCATATTTTTTTTTAATTTCTAAATAAAGTTTTCGCCTCCGTCTGCCCGAAAAGATGTGACGCGACCAACCCCACATGTGTTTTTTATGATAGAATTAATGCACATATGCGGCAGATGTGAATTAACTGAAGCTTTGGAGATATTTTCTCTATCAGTTTTTACACATATTTCGGTTCATCGATTTCCAAATGTTTTGATTTTATCTGCACTAATGAGACATATGTTGTTGAAATGTGCATGTACAGAACCTTAATTTACGAAAACCTCGGTATTTTTTATTTTATATTATTGTTATGTTGATGTTGACACATGTTGCAATTGACACAAAATCCTTTGATTAAGAGATCGAAACTTAATGCAGACTTGTTGCATATAGTATGTGATTTGCAATAAACGTTCTGAATTTTTAATCTTGTTCCAGCTTGGGTAAATTTCCTGAAAATGTCGAAGACACATTTTTTTAATCTGGTATTCTGACAAGTGTTTAGTAAAAAACGTAATTCTGAAAACTGAGGATTCTGAAATGTTTAGAATTTGGATTAATTTTCTGAAAGTCTCAAAGACCACTTATGTTTTGCAATTCTACCTTGCAACCGTAATTACATAATTTGATTAGTATGGGACAAACATTTTAATTAATTGAAATATTTGATTCCAATCTTGGATAATTTCCCGAAAGTCTATCTAGCAACCGTACGTAAATTATTTGTTTCCTTTAGGACAAACATTTTCCCGAAAGCTTACCCTAAAGCCGATTCTATTTGGAACCTTACAATATCTAAATTTAAAAAAATAAGAAATATCTCATGCAAAGCTCTGTTCTTAGCTGATTTTGGCTTACATTTAGATCAGATTGGTTATTTGTTCTCTATCAATTTCTAAGCATCTTTTATTTAATGGTCTTCCAAACGTTTAGATTTTATCGGCACTGAAGAGACATCAGTTGTCGAAATGCGCATATGGCGAATTTGAATTCACAGTGACTTCGGTATTTAGTCATTTGTTACCACTGGGTCGATGCCATTGCTAGTGGACCGTTACTCCCCAAAAGGTATTCACCAGCCAAGTAGTTAGTTCTTCGGTGCTGACCCGAAAGCCGATTCTATTTGGATCCAATTCGCTAGTTGTTCTCTATCAGTTTTTTAACATCTTTGATTTTATGGTCTTCCAAACGTTTAGATTTTATCTGCACCGAAAAGACATAAATTGTCGAAATGCGCATATGCAGAATTTGAATTCACAGTTACTTCGGTGTTTAGTCATTTGTTACAACTTGGTTGATGCCACTGCTGGTTGACCGCTGGTCCCTGAGGGTGTTCACCAGCCCAGTAGTCAGTACTTCGGTGCTGACCCGAAAGCCGATTCTATTTGGAACCTTAAAATATCTACATTTTTGTAAATTTTGCTGAAAACTAAGAAGTATATCCCTCATGCTAAGCTCTCTTCCTAGCTGATTTTGGCTTTAGATTTAGATCAAATAGGTTTTTTTGTTCTCTATCAGTTTTTAAACATCTATGATTAAATGGTCTTCCAAACTTTTTGATTTTATCTGCACTGAACAGCCATCAGTTGTCGAAATGCGCATATGCAGAATTTTTATTCACAGAACAGGTAATTAGTCATTCCATCAGTGGATTTCAAAAATATTTTATTCCAATCTTGGTATTCCATGAAAATCTTAAAGACCAGTTATTATTGGAATTCAACCATTTTAAGATTGTTTAGTGTGAGACAAACATTTTCATCTATTGGATTCCAAAAATAGAGTGCTAGATGTGTTTTTTTTTATTTTACAGACTAACAAACGGGGTTCTGGAAGAGATGTGGTATGTATGGTTTTATCACTGATGCAGTAGACTTTCAGGTAGCATAACCATTGAAATGACGAGAAATAGCAGAATTTTTTATAAGTTAGGGGAACCTTGTGATATCAAGCACATTAACATAGAAGACAATGCATCTTTTTTTTAATTAGTAACAAAAACTACTGTGTAGATAACGAATCTATTTCGAATATTGCTTTTTAACAATACTAGTTTACCACAAAACTATCAGCAAGTTACTATAAGCGCACAATTCTGTAAAATATACCACGTTTGTGACCGTCTTAGTGCATGCGTAAATTGTAGATTCTTTTAAAATTTTCTCCGGTCTAGAACACGAATAACACTACCAAAATATCCAAATCAGAATCCATATTTCAAGTGTCCATCCCCATATCCTTTGAGGATTAGTTTCAAGTTAGAATTAACATTCGCTTGCAAATTCCTCTAAGTGGGGAGGGAGTAATTTAGCACAGCATATTAGTTTTGATACATCTATGCCATGTGCAAGACCAGAAGGGATGTTACATATATGAAATCGAAAATTCATGTCGGAAAAATAATATGCTAATAATATTTAAAAATATCATACTTCCTTGTTGGTATTTGATTATGATTTAAACTTATAACATCACCAGTAAGAATGTAGAAAAGTTGAAAATATATTAGGGGGAAGTTGTATTTTGTTGTTCAATAAGATGAAATAATACTAGTTGCTTAATTTTTGAAATCGTTGACTGTTTTTAAGGATGAATAATTTACTAATTGAACGGCAAATTTCAGTAGAGACTACAATTTTATATAAATAGTTTTGATTAAATATCATCTAATAATTAGAGTAACTCCTGGTGAATCTGTACACCATGCAATCAGGGTAGCGACTGACTATACGCAGGGTAGTGCAAAACAAACCTAAAAAAGGTGTGCTTTTGATCAGTTTTTGTATGGTAAGGACATAAAAATTTACTTTGATTATAAATATACGTTTCGTAATTTCCGATTAACTCTGTGTGTAAATTTTTCGGCTGTCTTTATTGCTTATGAATGTATAATTAGCATGAGTATCACTGTACGCAAGTTCAGCAGGGTATGACTGTAACTAAAAATCAAACTGTACGCGGCGTAGGATTTCCACTGTAGGCAAGATATGTCTATGTTTACAAACAAATTACGTATTATGTCCTAAAAAGTATATGTTAAGCCTTAAAGGAACCTAAATGTTAAAAAGCAATAATAATATGAGCTTTTTGGTTAATTTGCACTAATAGGAGAAACTAGGACTAATGAAAGCCTATATCTAAAGAACAAAAACAACATAAAACATATTCATTTAATTACTTGGATACAAACAATCTGGTCTAGATACAAATGAATTTAAAAAATTTACTACTAGTATATATATTTGGCAAAAAAACACCGAAGCAAAAAGTGAGAAAAGGAAAATTCTGAAATGAAAAAAATATATATATAAAACAATACAAATTTTTATTTAACACAAATTAAGACAGCCTTATTAAGATAAGATATAAACGAAATCACACAGGAGCACAACAAAACCAGGCACTAGAAGTTTAAGTATTTCAGTTGAAAAAAGTAAAGAAAACGAAATGTAAATTGCAGCATGTATTCCAATACTTAGTCATTTAATTGTCTTCTTAATGTCAATCGATACTTTGGAATACACCATGGTGAAAGTAAATCTTTGCACAGTCACATTCAATGACTTGTTATATGACTATTTAGAGTAGTTTTTTTTATGAAAAAAATTAATTAACATTAATAATCAACGAGCAACTGGATTGTTCGTTTTCACTTACTTGTAGACATGGAAACATTTTCTAGTCTGCCGCATTCTTGAAAACATTTATCCCTTTTAGTTCGCTGTAATAACGCGAGAGATGATACTCTTTTCAGAATATATACGTCCTTGACTGTTTCCTGTTTCCATTTTAATTAAAAACGGTGACCTGTAGATTCCCTAGGCTGTGACCATGACGACAAAACCAATCCCTAGCAGCTCAATCAACTTTATTCTTTGAACAGTATTTAAGCGTTCAGCTAAACGATTACCCGATCAGTGGCTACTCTACACAACCTATAGTTTGCAGCACAGACTGCATATAATCACGTACACTGAATTTTCTGTAGTACGTGAAAACATGAAAATCTGATATAAATTTGTAAACATATTCTCTGGACCACAGACTTCGCTTGTTTCCTCTACTAAAGACAAGTAATGCACCTGTATCTTTTGCACCCTACCGTTTTTGCGATAGCCAGCAATAGCTCTTGAAGGTCATAGACTACTTATGAGTAGGTGTTCACGAATAGTTTTGCTCTCTGAACCTATAATCGTCTTTATTTTTGTGGATTTAATGCAAGTAAACATGCAAACTTCAAATTGAGTCTGGATCTAATTTTTGTGTAAAAGCTAATGTTCAGCCACGAAAAATGCATTGTACATACAATTATATTTTTATATTTTACAGACCAAGCAAAGGGGTTCTGAAGGATATTGGGTATGTAAAAGCATAACTTGTGATTTACTTCTCAGCTTATTTGTTGAAGCAGGGTTGATCCGAGTCGGATTACCCTAGCAACCTCAATCCAGTTAGAACAAAGAATATTTTTAGTGGAGCAACGAAATTCAAAAAGGCTTCTAGTTTAGGATTTTAATCAACCCACCCAACATCAGGCTATATTATACATCATTCGAAAGGTCATATTGTTCTTTGTCCGTTTTCACCGTTCGTCAAATGTGGTAGTGGTCATGATTTTTTTAAATGAAGGTAAAAGGTCAAACTTTGAAAATTCTTGTAAACTCATTTCAGTCACTTTTCGGTTATTAATTTCAACGTGAAGTTGAAAAATTAACTTTTTTTTAATGGTTATACATGTCTACAATAACATATTAATCAACATTGATAACAATTTTGATCATCTTTCTACATAAAGCGATTCAAAGGGGATGAATTTATGAGCGGGGTCCAAAAACATGACTTGCTCTCTGTATACATAGTTTGTGAAATGACCTTGACCTTTCGACCTTTGCGATTACATAAAAATTAACGACATATTTTATTGATGTTTTAGTCAAATGATGCCAAAAGGTTATCGGTCAAACCTCTGACCATTACGCCCATAGTTGTTCCTTAAATTGACTTAAAATCTCAGAATGTCCTACTGTCTTACATTAAAGTAGTCTCTTGTTAGTTAAGTGGACAAAATTATATCATAGGAAGAGTAACAACCATGACAAGGTCACAGGCAATATCGCAGTAAGTTTTTTAGTTTAAAGAGTGGGTTTATTGGGGTATTTATTGGGGTATTACATTTAGGGGTGATTTTTAGTACTTTTTCTACTTTTTTGAAATTTGTGTTTTTTTCATATTTTTCTTTTACATTTCGTTTTCATGTAAACATAAGAAATAAATTACACATTTAGGAAACGTATGTTTAAAACTCTATATATTTGTTTAATGTCTTTATTTATTTTTTGGGGGAGGGGGTTGTTTTCGTTTTGTTTTCATTGCAGAAGAGGTAACATGTACATGTTCCAATGCATTGAACAGATAAGGTGGCAGCGAAGATACACTTCTTAGACCTTAGCTACTACTAACTATGTACTATACGAGTTTTTCATATCATTACGATTCATCTCCATCATTCATGTTGACTGCAGATTGTGACCACAGTTTTTACAATTTTAGTACATTGACAAGGACAAAGTTCTCTGTAACTGAAGTTCTGCTCATGACACGGGCATGTCTTGCTAGACACACGATGTACTGTCTCTTCAAAATCCAAGATTTAAGGGATATTTACAAGAGGTCTGTCCAAAGGAACTAAAAAGAAAAAAATACTACTGATACACCTACTTTAAATTCGTACCTAGATAGATCTTTAGTTGCACATTGATGAAGATGTACGTTTGACATCTAAGCTATATGACAAACGTCGTGATTTAAACTTGCCAATCGTGAGCTTTCCTTATTCTTAGCAGCAATATACCTACATCTCAAGCATATGGAGTGTATATTTCACAGCTGATATGTTACCGTCGAGCATGTAGTTGGATTTCCTATAATTCGATGCAAATGCTGCTGGTAAATGGTTACTCCTTGAAACACCTGTACAGCATAACGAAATTCACTGTTTTTTTCCACTTTTTGGAAACCACTGGATCGATGCAACTGCTGGTGGACTAGATGTCCCCAAGGGTATTCACCAGCCGAAAAGTCAGACTCGTCTGACATGTACTTTACCACCTTGCGTTTTATATATTTACTGCATTTTATCAAAATGCTAACCCCTTATAATATTTAGGCTTTATTCCGTGTATTGCGCTCGGTGGATGTCCTATGTAATGGAATTGGTCTTCTCTATTTACATTTTCGAGAAGGAGTACTTATAATCAGTGCTTCTATCTATGATTTGTATTATGGCTTTCTATTCTATTCCATTCAAATGCTGCTGATGAGAGGTTACTTCTTCATGCACGTGTACTTCATAATAAAATTCACTGTTTTTCTGAAACTTGGGTGTTTTTGTATTTACAGTGGATTTTCGAAAAGAGCCAAAACACTGTAATTCTATGGCCTTCACCATGACATCTCTGAAAGATACGTAGTGTCGGTATCCCAAATGAAAACGGACATTTGTAGCTAGATTTCACATATTCCAGATTTGACCTGACCCTGGATTGACTCAATGATAATGTGACGGGTGTCGCTGGCGAGCAGGACATGCTTACCGTTCCGGAGCAACCGATGTCGCGTTTTGTTTTTATGGGACTTCACAGTGTCGGTGCTTTTGTTTTAGGTGTTGTCTTGTATATCATACTGTTACATTTTAGATTTGTCTCCGTAAGGGAAGTGTGTGCCACCGATTTGTTGTTAATATTTAAAAACTATAGTGATTTTCAAGAGCTTTTTCAATTTTTTACCTTCGTACTGTTTGAGAGTTTATAGAGAAGTAATGCATACCATGGGTTTTAAATTGGTTTCGTATTAGGGTTAGAAAATGACATGTACTTATCTGCCACAACACATATCTTCAAAACAGTAAATGCCTAATGATTGTGTTACTTGTTTCGCCAGCGGGACAGGACATGCTTACCCTTTCGGAGCGCATGATGTCACTCTCGGCATTTATAGGAATTCACACTATACAAGTGCCTTTGTTCTGAATGTTGTGATTTGTAGACGTTTCGTGCCCCTGTTTTTCTGTATTCTTGTATTACATAAATAAGGACTTTGATTTTTGTAATAACCACAATCCGTGTTCCTTCAGTGTTTGCTATCTAAGTTTCTATCTTTATATTCATTTTCCTGGTGAACAAAACTGGTTCAGGGCCTTTTGTTCCTTTCCGCCACCAATAGATGAACGGTTAGCTGAAAGGTCGTTTGGCAATGTGGCTAGACATCCAATTGTGCTTCTTCTCGAACAGATTTAACAAGTTAAGTGCTTAGTTTGTTTTCACTTCCACCTAGCGAGTCAGCTTTTATTCAGTGTGTGCTTAGGAGGTTTATTCAGAAGCAAATAATTATTATTAATGTCGTAGGTTGATGTATCAAATGCGTTGGAACATGTACATTTTACTTCTTCTCCAATAGAATATGAATAAAATATAGTTATTATATATTATAAAGAAAAGAAATATATTGTTTTTTTTAAATGGGTTTCATTAATGTGAGTTTATTTCTATGAATTAAAGAAAACTTAATTTAAAAAAATATGTTTCTCAAAAGTGAAGAAATATAGACAAAAATATGAAAAGTACTAAAATTTCCCCAGAATATTTATAAATGCGTTTTTTAAAACTAAAAAACATCCTGCCATATTGTCTGTGAATTTTTCGTGGTTTGTCTAAGGCTACCGACGGTATAATGTTTTTTGTCTACTTGACAAGAAATTACTTTTATGTATGCCAGTTCGTTATTCTGAGCTTTTTAGACAATTTATTGTCAAAAATGAGTTAAGTTGTCAGAAGAATTACCATTAATTATCAGTTTCATTTGACTACAAACATCTATATAGTATGTCGTTGGAATTTATGTTAATTTCAAAGTTCAAAAGGTCAAGGTCATTTCAAAAACTGCTTATATAGAGGGCAAGTCGTGTTTTTGGACCTCGTTCATAAATACGTACCCTGTGGACCGCTTTATGTGAAAAGGTGATATAAATTGTTATCAATGGTTCATAAATATATCATTGTAGACATTTATTATCATTTAGCTCTATTGTTTAACTTCACGTTGAAATTATTGATTGAATGTGACTGAAATGAGCTCACCAGAATTTCAGATGTTTGACCTTTGACCTTCATTTAAAAAAATTGTGACCACTTCCCAATTTGACGAACGGTTAAAACGAATAGAGAACAAAATTATCTTTCAAATGATGCATTATGTAGCCTGATGTCAGGTGGGCTGATTAAAATCTTAAGAATTTGACTTCAGTTGCTCCACTATTTTACCTTTTATTCTGTTTTAAGCAAGAACTGTTCAGGGTTTGGACTTGGTAAAATATTTGTAAAAATCAAGATTTTAAAACGTTGAAAAAACATAGTTCATAGAGGGATTCGATATTTTACTAGACTTCTGCCTTATCTTTTACACCACAAACTGGCTAGAGAAATCATGTAAAAAATCATATATAAAAAACCGTTGCAGGGCACAAGGATTTATAATATTATTATAGTATGGAGTATTTATTTCATCAGATCTTAAGCACTGAAACATTTTTTAAGAATGTTTATTGGATTTTCATCACTTAATATAATAGCTGGAATGAAAATTGGTTATAACACTCGGACTTGGTGTGTCTGTATAATCTCATCCCTACGGCCTCCGGTCGTCGGGGTGATCTTATACATACACAGTGTGTCCTCGTGTGATAACTATTACGTAACATTCTTCTTTGTCTGTATTACAGTTACCCTTCACGTAGAATAGTTGTGGTTTTGACGAAAAAGAACAGAATATTTATTTATTTCAAGGGGACTTTGTAATATCCTGCACATAAACATGGAATAGAACTGCTTTTTGTTTTTGCGCACATGGCTTAAAAGGCCATGAGAAATTTTTTTATCACTTTGCGTCCGTCGTTTGTCAGTCCACAATTTCAAAAATCTTCTTCTCTAAGACTACTTGGCAAATTGTAACCTAACTTGGACTGAATCTTCACCAGGGTATTCAATTTTGAAATTTTGTTCGATTAGTCCGGAGATAAAAGCA
The DNA here is from genome assembly GCA_002080025.1 of Modiolus philippinarum. Taxonomy (NCBI): domain Eukaryota; kingdom Metazoa; phylum Mollusca; class Bivalvia; order Mytilida; family Modiolidae; genus Modiolus; species Modiolus philippinarum. The sequence continues at coordinate 38,099 of MJUU01030975.1, forward strand.
ACATTGCCACTGTTACTAAAAAATAAAACATATTGTTGTTTTTATTTTTGCAGATAACGACAGGTTTGCATATCATCAAAGATTGCCGCCACAGTGGAACATAGTTTAACATTGGACCCTCTGGGGAAATGCTCTAAATTGTTTATTCTGAAAACCTTTTCTACATAAAGTTGATATTATCTAGGCATGGTAATATAATGGTCATTCAACAAATGTATGATTTTAGTACCGATTATAAATCCTAGATGGCGGCCGCTTCAGATCATAGTTTAAAATCTCACTCTTTGTGAAATGTTGTAAATTTCTTATTCTTTATTTACGTTTTACTGAGGGTACATAACTTACTTTTTCAGTTGGTGATTGGTCTGGAGCTGGCATGTCAGTTAACTGTTAGTAGTCTCTTGTGATTTCATGTTCTTATCCGTATATTTAGTTCTTTCAGTTTCATTTTTCATATTGACTCAGTCCTGTTGCCAACTGAATTTTACTGTTGTTACGATTGTTTTTGGATTTATCACATTGGCTGTAGGGGGAAGGTTTGGATCCAATAAAACTAGTTTAACCCCGCCGCAGCAGGTTTGCGCCTGTCCTAAGTCAGGAATTTATTAAGCATTTGTGTGTCTTGTCCTTTTTCTAGTTAGTTTACTTTATATCTATAGGAGTCTAGGATGATGTTTATTTCGCTGGACTTGATAGCTCTTTGTTCAAGGGCCGACTCCGACCTGCCGTTGGGTGTGGGGTTTTCTTACTGTTCATTGAAGATCTTATGGTGGCTTTGAGTTGTTGTTACTCCCCTTTGGGTCGTTGTCTCTTTGACACATTCCCCGTTTCCCTTCTTTTTTCTATTTACTCAAATTACTTTTATCAGTATTCTCCATAGCATGTAAAATAAACGCAAATCCGTCTTAACAACACTTAACAACACAATTAAAATTTAACTTATTGAGGCACAAAAAATAAAAAAAGGCAAAATCGACAATTTTTAATTCTATTTTATTTTCAAAATTTTCGTCCATGCGAGACCTACAAAGGTATTCAAGGAAGTTAAACACCTCCCAGTTAGTTTTCAAAATCGATTGAAAACATAGTGTACCTGTAATTGTCTTGAGTTCTGTATATGTAAGTACACCTTCAAAATTCAAATTACATCTTGGAATTATTGTTTTATTTTATAAAAAAGACCATTTTCTCTTTTTGTTAGCGTCGAAAAATGCATGTTGCATACAGTTATAATTTTATATTTCACAGACCAACCAATATGACTATGGAGGAAATCCGGTATGTATATTCTTACTATTAGATAGGGTTAGGCAAAATATTGGGAATGATTAAAACCATAGGGCACGAGCTGGAGTGGAGTAAACTTTATGTACGCAATCATGACCACTGTTTTGAATTGTAGGATATTTTAATAAATGAAAGTCAGCTATTTTTAAAGTAATGTTATTTTTTCTACTTGAAGTTCATCTTTAAAATATAATAACCAGTTTGAATGTAGTTTTTTTGTCTCTTTGACACATTCCCCGTTTCCCTTCTTTTTTCTATTCCTGTCATTTCAACACTAAATGTATGCCTTTGATTAATGTTCTATCATATTAAGATTTGCAAGTTTCTTTGAAGCAGTTTAACAGTTCAAGACTTATTTTCATTTATAATACGGTAAAATATTATATTCCTCGTGCTGATTCATTTAATAAATATATTGTACAAAGTTATACCCTTAAATAATTTAGGATCATTCAGATTTAAAAGAGGCGGGGGACATATTCTGTTTCACTTGTCTTTGTTGTAAGTTGTTTTTTTATTATCAAGCATTTCTCTCCAAAGGGGGTTGTAACAAAATTACTGAACATAATTGTTTAAGTCCATGAGACAAAAAGAAAAAGTAGACGGTAAATCACCGGAAAATTGTAGACCACAATTCATGATCTTACATTGTAGAGTAGAGTACAAAATTACATCTTCGCTAAGTTTATAAAGTATACTTCGTGTATATGAGCCTTCATGAGTCTTGATTCTTGTGCACTTTTTTTGTTAAAGCCTTGTTTCTGCTGATATTAAGGTAGTTCGAGCCTAATAAAAATACCAGACAGATTTGTTTTATTTTAAGATATTTTGTAGTCCTTAGCCCATTTGTTAAAAAAATAAAATAAAAATGACATGTCACTGATCATCCTTTCCTGCTATCCAGCTTTGAAAGTCAGACAAAATTCAGTTTCAGTAATATATAGGGAACTGTGAGAACATGCTTTTCAGGATTACATCCCAGTCTTCAAGTTGACTTCGGGCCAACCACCGGGCAATCGTCAGGTAAGGGTCGCACCTGACGTTGGCTGGACGTCGGTGCCCAACGCCGATCAAACGTAGTGTGGTGACGTTGGTTCGCCCGACATTTCATTTCCGACTAGCCAATGGTTGTCGATCCGACGTAGTGTGGTGACGTTGGTTCGCCCGACATTTCATTTCATTTCCGACTAGCCGATGGTTACCAAACCAAAATCCAATGTTCAGATATTTTACAGCATGACGTTGATGCCAACAATAACTTGACGCTTCATTCAGATTTAGAAACTATCAACCGACCATTACACAATTTACAGATGGACATATCGTTTGAATGTTTTTTCAACCTATGGTATAACTTTTAATTTACTCCACTTTATTCAACCGACCATTTGCAATGTGATGGCTCTACTGCATTCAACTGAACATGAAAACTCTCCCGGTGCACCCGATGACAATTGTTTTAGTAGAGTACAACTGTGTGTGCTTTTCTGTTGTAACTTCCGTGTGAAAATGCTATTTTGAGTTATGAACAACCAGTGGTCATTCATTAGCATGAATGAATGCTTCAAAAAGGCGTCAATAAAAGACAGACATGACGAAAAAAAGAAAGAAAAAAAGGGAACACATGTGTGAGAAAGACACAAAGTCCCGGCAAATACCGGGTGGACTTTTCGCTGACCTCAGTCCATACAGATATAATGTGAAACTACCGGTAAAGATAATAATAATGATGGAAAAATATTAGCAGTACTAATATTTAATTCGAATTACTACGTTAGAGAAAATGGTAATGGAAATTGAGGTCACGTACATAATTTGATTCTATAAATTGAAATTAGCAGAATATTGTTAAAATATAAAAGGTAACACATATAAAAAGCAAACAAATTAATAAAATCAAAATACGCTTAAAATTATTAAATTAATGATCGATCGCAAATGTTATACATGATCTTACAGGTACCAACATATCTCACTAAGAAAACGAAAAAATACGTCACGCCAATGTCGGCAAAGACGTGTTGACCTGACGGTTGAAATTAACACGTTTGTTTGGCGTTGAGGAAACAATGGTCAATCAAGGATTGTTGGGAATACGTTTGTCCGACGTCGGGTCAACTGTGTTGTACCAACTGTATTCAATTTCAACTTATTACACGACGTTTGAAGCCTAATGATAACGGTTGCCCAATCATGCCGACCATTTTTCTACGTTGGCCTATGAGTAGTTGCAGACTTGGATGGATTTGTTTGGTCATTTGTGTTAGTAGGAATATTGAATATTGGAAAAAGAGGAAATTTGAAGTTTAAAAATGTAACAAATCATTCTTTTCCGCAAGGTATATCCCTTTTGACAAGGCTCTGAAATTATTCTTGCATGTACCAGTATTCTCAATAGCTTTAACCTATTGAAGCGTAAAAAGATAAAAAAGAAGACAAAATCGACAATTTTCAATTATATTTATACCCCCGCTTTGTAAAAGCGGAGGTTATATAGTGATGGTGGTGTCCGTCCGTCTGTCCGTCCGTCCGTCCGTCCGTCATTCCGTCCGTCCGTCCGTAACACTTTTACTGTCAAAGTTTTCTCGGCTTCTACAGGTGGGAATGATTTGATATTTAGCATTAGGCTTCCAAATGATGAGTTGTACCGTGTAAGCTATTTTCA
>MJUU01030975.1:42098-60488 GCA_002080025.1 Modiolus philippinarum
AAAAAATACTATCTGAAGCATAATCGAGAAATAAAGGTATAAAGTAGATGAGACAGCCGTGGCACTTATTTCAAATGGAGAAATTGGTATGAACTGATATTTACATTGATGCATTTGAAAAAATACTGTCTGAAGCATAATCGAGAAATAAAGTATAAGGTAGATGAGACAGCCGGGGCACTTATTTCAAACGGAGAAATGGGTATGAACTTTAAAGCTCTCCTGTGGATTATCTGAAATATATATTGTCTCCATCTCTTACTGGAGTAATCCAAGTCCAGTGTTAAAGATATTTAAACAGATATTTATAAATTAAGAATCTAATAGGGAAGATACCCCTACGGCAATGATGAAAATGGATAAATGGGTAGGGGCAGGACATTTACATTTGGATTGTTTGATTGATTGAATATTGTTTAACGTCTACTCAGCAATATTTCAGCTATATCAAGACGAGAACAAGTTTGTTAATAAATAATCACTTTGGGGTATGGAAAGGGTGATGGGACGGGAAATTCTGACTGCCACTGGAAAAGTAGGGTGAAATCGAAAAGGGCGGAGAATTTAGCTTTGTAGCCGATCACCTACGGACCACTCAAAAAAAGCTTGCTACAAGGGTTCTTTAATGTGCAGGAAGCGTGGCTTTTCTTCCAACACGTGGACCTGAGTTAACATCCCATCCGAAAGATGGGTTGTGTATTTATTAATCCCGCACAACCACGGAATGGGTCCTATTTCTATATCCCGGGACTCTCGGGGTCAGCCCCCTTTTAGGAGGAGTCACACCTCGCAAGCCGGAGATACTAGGTCCTATTTCTATATCCCGGGGTTCCCTCGGGGTCCTCTGTTAGGAAGACTCATACGCCAAGCTCAGAGGATGCTGCGGGCCTATTCATAAGCCGAGACCGCGCACAGTGGCACGAAATTCGATGTAATGTAACAGTTACACCTGGGTCACGCACTATCTAGGGTGGTAATTGTATATTATGTAATTAAAAGCTTCGAAGTTGAGCTTCTCAGTTGATCGAAATTTAAATACAATAAAAGTTAATTGATTGAGTGATGAGATGGAGTTAAACGTCCATTAAGCAGTATTTCAGCTATATTAAGACGAGAACAATTTAATCAATTCAAAACCATTTTGAATAAAGGAAGAAAGAAATAAAGGTGTCAGAAACATCCAGGGCAACGAATTTTATAAAAGAAGAAAGAAATAAAGGTGTCAGGAAAATCCAGGGCATCGAATTTGATTGCGATTGGAAAAGGGGAGAAATGGGTAGGGGCAGGAAATTTAGCCTTCTATACGACACCCAGTCCGTTTGCTTTCCTTAGAAATATATAGAAGGGGTTTTAATGCTGCACGGAGAGTGGCTTGTCCTTTCTCCACACAGATTGGCTACAATGGTTCGAGGTCAGGCAGGCTTTCCGTATTATGACATGACTACCCTGCAGAGGCAGGCCATTCCCCTTAGCCCCAACTGGTGACGCTCCGGTAGCTCTGTAGACGGAGCTCCTGAAAACAGTCTGGTTCCCGGAAAATTGAATTTAAATAACACAAACAATAAAATCAATAGCTTTCATTATATCTAATTTATTGTATTTCCTCATTTGTTAAAGATTTTTTATGAGATCTAAAATAACAAACAATATTTTGTCAGATTTTGGTTTGAGAATTTCCTGGTCCTGTTACATATTTTGGACACCTCAATATCATACTTATCCTACAAGAACTAGTCTGTGAAGTTTGCCTTGGCAGATCGATTCATCTATCTTTTAATACATTCTCTCGTGTAACAATTGCTCATTTTAAATCTGCCATGTCTTGTTCAACAGCAAAGGGTACCTTATGTTTTAAAATGAGCGGACCGTACCTTAAATGAGTGAGTAACTCGTCCTTGGCTGGAAACATGTCAACAATAATCGCACGTGGTTTCAATAAATTGGTTTCGTGAACGCTTGACACGCAAGTACTGTTACCGCAAATGTCCAGCCTACAATTGATGCAAATCTTTTTACGTCAGAACATAAATGACTCTGACGTTCCCGACCGGAACGAAATTAAAAAAAAAATATCATAATTTTCAAAGCAATAAAATTTTGTCAGTCGGGACAATTTTTGAGGGTCGCTCGGGGAACAGCAAACAAACAACATTTTAATTTAGGCCTAACCTATTGAAGCGTTAAAAGATAAAAAAGAAGACAAAATCGACAATTTTCAATTATGTTTTATTTTCGAAATCGATTGAAAACATTGTGTACTTGTAATTGTATTGAATTTTGTAACTGTAAGTAAACCTTCAAATTCAAATTACATCTCGGTATTATTGTTTAATTATATTTTGTTAGTCGAAAAATGCATGTTGCATACAATAATAATTCTTTATTTCACAGGGCAACCAATATGGCTATAGTGGAAATCTGGTATGTAAATGCTTTATCGTGGTTTTATTACAATTATTTGGTTGGGCAAAATATTGGTAATGAGTAAAACCATAGGGCATGAGCTAGAGTGGAGTGACCTATATGTACGCAATCATGACCACTGATTTGAATTGTATTTTAGGATATTAAAATAAATGAAAGTCAGATATTTTGCAAGTAATGTAATTCTTTCTGGTTGAAGTTCAGCTTTAAAAACTAATAAACAGTTTGTATGTAGTTTTCCTTTCAGCATGCCTATGAATATTATTCTATCATATTTAGATCTGCAAGTTTCTTTGAAGCAGTTTAACAGTTTAAGACTAATTTTCATTTATTATACGGTACAATATTATATACCTCGAGAGGATTTCTGAACAGAAATTAAAACTTCTAGGAAAAGGTTGTTAAATATAGATACAAAATTTCACGGTAACTCTTTTTAAAAAAATATTCCTAAAGTTCATTAGTCTATATTTGTTTCATTCTGCAAATTTAAGGAATAAACGGTATAAAGAGAATTTTAATTTATGGAAAATTTTGGTATTACCAAGGGTCTACCAGCTTATATGCCTAAACAAATACATCGTTCAAATTCTTGATTGAATAATGTTATGATTGTAACTGCAACGAAGAGACATAAGTTGTAGAAATGGCCATAGGGCCTGTAAGTCTCGTATAATTTTGGGACTTCCGGGATCAAAAATTGTACCCGGAAGTTACATTTTAAACAAAGATATATGACGTTTCAAACAAAATTGTTAACGTCACAATACTCAGACGTCATGCTTTGGCGGGAAGCGTTTTCGAATTACCTGTTTATCGTGGATTCTCGTGAGTCACATGACGAGACTTACAGACCCTATTTACAGAAAATAATTTTACAGGTTTTTCGGTATACTGTTATTTTTTACTGGATGTCTTCCACTACTAATCAATCAATCTTAATCCAGTCTTCATGATTCTTAAAACATCCAATCTTGTGGTAAAAGCCGAGGATTTCCAATGAACTATCAAAACAGAAAGTGAATTTGTTTGGTGTTAGATCGTCCATGCAGTGACTGTAAGGAACAATTGGTTGATCATATTTACAGTAGATCGCACTTCTGATGTACTATGAGTCTCCAGAGGTATTCACTAACCCATTGGTCTAGTGCTGCGGTGCTGACCAAAAACCAATTTCTTTGAAAATTTTAGATTTTGAAATTGAGACATTTTGTTTTTAAGTAAGCGGTCTCTCCCTCGTGCAAAGATATGTCCTCAGCTCAATTTTCATACTTTCTGTTATTTGGTCTCTGCCAGCTTTTATACAGCTTTCGAAATCTGGATTTACAATTGTTGTTTTATCCTCACATAAGTTGTCGAAATGGACATGTACAAAAAGCAAATTTACATTCGTTTCGGTATTTCGTTATTTATTACCACTGGGTCTATGCCACTACAGGTGGACAATTAATCCCCGAGGGTATTTACAATCCAGTCCAGTACTTACTTCGATGCTACTCTAAAAACGATTTAAAAAATTCAATGTCTAAAGATAACAATTTTTTTAAACAACTAAAGAGTATTCCCACGAACAGATTTATCATGTTGGAAAAATTATAAATATGCACTTCAAGTTCATAAATAGTTTGTCTTTCATGTGGTATATATTTATTTCAATAGATAAGAAATCCATTTATTCACCTTTACTGGTATTTGAGGCAATCGTTTTCCTATATCGAAAGGTCCGTCACTACAAATTTTAGTGGGAATTAAATAATAGGTTTTTCATCCAGAATAAATTGAATGAAGCTATGTTTTCAAAAATGTTTTGAAGTTTCCTGTTATCCACAGTTTTACATTTGAAAGTGCAATTTCCTTTTCTACTGCAAATCAACACGCCTTTGCTTAAAATTATTTCATATTGAGGTCTACAGGCTTCTTTGAAGCAGTTTAGCAATTTATGGCTTATTTATGTCGTCGCTTATTTTAATACAATGCAGTCGCATATGTCTCTTGGAGATATCTGAACAAAATTTTAGATTCTTAAGATAGAACTGTTTTTGTAAACTACTAATCAAAAATCTTGCGGTGAAACTTTTTATTTTTTTCTAAAGTATAATACATATTTGTCTCATACCTCAAATTTAAGGAAAATTGAATTTATGAAATCTTTTAGTTTTGCATCTAAACAAGTCCTCTTATGATGATTATTGACCAAACCCTTCGGGAAGTTTTGAGTTTGATTTTTCTTCCGTAGTGCGACAGTGTTCTACCAGCAGACAAGGCTCCTTGAGCTAGCCGGCAGTTCAGCGGCGAGCACTCCTTGACCCATCTTTCAAAATTACGTACTGTCTTTTTCTCTCCTTTCAAGGTTGTGGTCATTTGATCGCTAAATACATTTTAAAGTTGTGGCAGGTCAAATGGGATCTGCAAATAAATAATAAACTGCATGGAATACAGTCAGACGTCAGTAATTAGGTCGGTTCCTGTGGTAAAAACCGACCTGGAACAGGTAGTGCTGACCCGATGTCGTATTAGATTGATTGATTGAATACGATGTCGTATTGGACATACTAGAACAGCACAAAGTTTTATTCTCAACAGTGATGATCGATCTGAATGTATTCCATGCAATTGTCCTTATACAATTCAACATGTTTTAATTGACTGTGTAGATGTTGCCGATATCAGGCGTGATTTTTATTCTGCTGATTGTCTTAAAGACCTACTTGTCGCTGGCGACAAAATCGTTCAATTTTTAAAAGCAATCAATTTATTTAGTAAGATTTAAAAGATCAATTTCAAACTAGTTTCCGATTTCTGATATTGTTAGTTAAACCCAACCTCCATCATGATTTTAACATTTTACACATTTTTTTACTTGTACAAAGCTATATGGTTAATATTGATAATTTATACACTTATCACAATTAGATTATATATTTAACAGTTCTCTCCTCGATATAGCTGAAATATTGCTGAAGTTGGCGTAAAACATCAATCAATCAATCAAACCGTCTCCTCCTTTCCTTCAGCGTCGAAAAAAAAAACATTTTTCATACAAATATATTTCTGTTTTTCACAGGCCAACCAATGGGATTCTGTAGGATATGCGGTAAGCAAAGGCTTCACTTTTTTTTCAAATATTAATATATGTTTCCTTAACAATCAGCTTTCAAATTACATAATAGTGCATATGACCAAAAACAGCATCAAATCTAATTTCTTTAAGGCGTTCTTGTGCTATATAGGTATATAAACATCGAAGAGTATATATATTAGTTAATTTATTAATAACAATATTTTTAAGGCGCATTATATAATCTTCAGAAAATTACTCTAAACGCTGGAAAATGACAAAAAATTACATAAAAACAATATTACACATTTAGGTGAATAAGAATCGAACCGTCAATCCAAAACGAGTAATTAAAGGACAATGGCAACATTGAAACAACAAAGCCACGGAGACACAACATGAGTATAACACTGAAAAGAAAAATGAAAATACGCACACAAAAAAATGGACAAACCATGGGTGAGATCAGGTGCACCGGTAGATTGCATCTCTTGCTTCTTATAGGACACCCGCGCTGTCATTCTAATAATATTTTTAAGGCGCATTATATAATCTTCAGAAAATTACTCTAAACGCTGGAAAAATACAAAAAATTACATAAAAACAATATTACTCATTTAGGTGAATAAGAATCGAACCGTCAATCCAAAACGAGTAATTAAAGGACAATGGCAACATTGAAACAACAAAGCAACGAAGACACAACATGAGTATAACACTGAAAAGAAAAATGAAGATACGCACACAAAAAAATGGACAAACCATGGGTGAGATCAGGTGCACCGGTAGATTGCATCTCTTGCTTCTTATAGGACACCCGCGCTGTTAAAATAGGTAAAAAAAAGTTTTAAAAAAGAAATAACTAAGATGAAAAAGAGCCATAAGAACTGCTAGTATGATATTCATGAGACGAAATAATAAAAAAAATAAAATTATAAAATTGCAGTGCAAAAGTAAATAGTAAGACTGTGCACTTCGAGAAATAAAACCAAAATAACCACATCTGAAGTCAGGAATTATAACAATAACATTAGTTATCACAATACTCTCGTTTTAAATAGAAACATTTTCAACTGTTTCTTGAAAGCTTCTATAGATTTTTCATGTCGAAGACTGTTAGGATGTCCATTCTACAAAGTTGAGGCCGATTTATCGAATTTCCGTTCTCAATGGGTCTATGTTCGACATCTTGGTTGCAGGACATGCTTACCCTTCCGGTGCACCTGATGTCAATCCCGGTTTTCATGGGAGTTCACACTATGAGTGCCTTAGTTCTTAATGTTATCTTTTTATTTCCGTGCATTGTAGCTGTCTCACGTCCTAGTTTTGTCTTTGTTTTATCTGTTAACCGTTTTTGCCATGTCTTTGGACTTCGATTTTTGTAGGCATCGCTTCCCTTGTTCCTTCGGTATTCTACTGCCGTTGTTGCACTAAGAGCATTGCATGTTCGGAAAGGAGTGATCTTTGTGGTTCGTAAACAGTAACGATATTATTTAAATATCTGGAGGAATGTTGTTTACAGCTTTCAATGTGTATAAAAGTAGCTTGTATTGAGTTCTAAAAAAATGTAACCAGAGTTTGTTTGTCCATTAAAATATGTGTTATATGCTTTCGACGTTTAGATAGTGTTATAAGTAACGATGTCGTATTTTGAATTCATTGCAGCTTTGCAATTTTATTTGAATTGACACCATAAAGAATGGCATTTCCATACTATTGTCGTGATGTCACTTAGACAGAAACTAAAGTTTTACATACAATGTCAGAAATGTACGGCCTAATATGCCCTATATATTTGTTATCTTGTAAAAGCACTATTTGGAAATTGATGACATTTGCAATTCAATATTTAGAGATTATTCGAAATAATCCCAGATTTTTAACGACATTCGCATCATTGATTAAGCTACAAAACTCACATTTTGTTTCATCAAGTTTCATGTGCGTTGCACATTAATCATCGTAGCAAATCGGAATAGATGTCGATTTTATAATCTATTGTGTAGAGTAGATATAAGGAAGATTGGACAAGATAAAACTTTTCCACAAGGTTAATCCCTTCAGACGAGGCTTTCAAATTATTCTTAGTGATGTTCTCCATAGAATGTAATGTTAACGTAAACCAACCTTGTCAACACAATTAAAGTTGAACCTATGAAGCATAAAAAGGCAGTATCGCCAATTTTCTTTTCTAGTTACATTTCAAGAACGATTAATATCAACATGGTTTACATGTATTTTTCTTTAGTTTTGTAAATGTAAGTAAACCTTCAAAATTCAAATTATATCATAGTTTTATTGCTTAATTATATGAAAACGACGATTTCCACCTTTTTGCAGCGTCATACAATCATAATCTTATATTTGACAGGACAAACTATCTGACTATGGAGCATATATGGTATGTAAGGCTTTATCATTGTTTTATCAAAAGAATAACATTGTGTTGAGCAATATACACGCCAAAATAGTCGTAATGATTTAGAATATAGATCACGAACCAGAGTGGAGAGTTCGCTCTGTGTACTCAATCGTTACCACTATTTTGAATTGTATATTAGAATAAATCAAAGTCAGATATTTGCCAAGGGAGGTAATTCGTTTTTTACTTCAAGTTCAGCTTTAAGAAATAAGTACAAATATACCCAAGTTGCATAACGATATAATAATTGATGAAAAAGTGGTGATCTTTATTTAGGATTAAAACTGCCCAAGGTAGAGTGGTATTGACTGAGATGGTAATAATGACCATGCCGAAGGCGAGGTAATTATCTGCATCGAAGTCAATACCACTGTCCCAAGGGCAGACTTTAATTCAAAATAATGACCACTTTTTCATTAATTATTAGGGATGTCAACGAGTACTCGAATACTCGAGTATCGCTCGGAAGGTACGAATATCGAGTACCTAATTGGTACTCGAATACTCGGCATTAAACCTGCAACATGTTAATACGTCGTTTTCGAGATAAAGATCTACTACGGGACAACATACTTATTTTAGCACTTAGTCACGTAATAATAGTGACGTTGCGGTGCTTGACGTCTTCCGCTTCGTACTTGTTGTAAATAACAATATCTTATTGGACAAGTTCCACTTATATAATGTTGTAAAAAGTCGTATTTTTTTCATTCTTTTTTATTATGAAGCTTGAATTTAAGAACCGCAGTAACATGACTGCACTGTCTGCAGGATAACACAAGATTTTTATGTTTGGAAGGGAACTTCAATTTCGTGGCATTTGCGTCGATTGACTTGGGGAAAAATCTTTAAAAAAAGTGCAAATAAAAATCCCGGCATTCAGAACAAATACTCATCTTCACGGGGAAAGTAAAATTCCCTTTTGTAACAAATTAGGTAGGCTTTCTGAGACGCATTGACATTGTGTGTGTTGGAAATGCAATAAACCGGAAATGTGAGTGAACCTGAAAACGCCAGGAACGTCATAAAAGATGTTACGTCATTCCGGGAATGAAGGGATCTCGAAAACGACGTATACCACTGCCTCCGTATTTCATAGCATTACGCTTTGAAACATAATATACTTGTTAATATCCCTTAGATAGACAAAATTAGCTAAAATTTAACAATTTATGTATAAACAAAAACAAAAATCTGAAAAAGCGAAACATTTTTGAATTTTTAATTTCATTTTCTCAAAAAAAAGTAAATAAAGAATTTCCTTTTCACCACAAAATACAAAAATGACGAAAAACGATGAACATTGGTCGTAAAAAGTGAAAGACATGGGCAGAAATAACTCTTATGGTAGCTCTAAATAAAACAAACATATCAATTCTTAGCAGACTTCTGTTTTACGTACACATCAGAGCAAATTTGTTTCAGTTGCTTTAAAATGAATTTTTATTTAACGAAAATCGACTTGCTTCATATCTATATTTGATCCTAAAATGACACATTTAACTAAAATATGTATGTACATAAAGACGCATTTGCATATATACTAGTAACAGTTAATTGTGATTTAAACTATTTGATAAATCAGACAAGTTGTTACTAAACAAAAACAAGTTGTTAAAGAAAAACTTGTATATAATTCCGCTTTAATTGCATGTTGTTCAATCAAACCTTTGATTGGCTATAATGGTACACAAATATTAATTTGTGCTCCTGTTATGGCATATGAGCAATATTGTAGTTGTGTATCACTGAATGATAAGAATCTTGAAGTCAAGTAATTTTCGTTTCAAAAGATCACCGGGTATTCGAGTATACTCGAGTGGCCGTTTTCATTTATTTTGACATCCCTATTAATTATTGATTTTTATTTCTTTGAGGAAACCAAAGCATTTCTTCACATTCACCTACTTATAGAAATTTAAGTGACATGTTAATTTTCATATGGTCTTGTTGTCTACTGAATGTTATATATTTTACGAAGGGATATGGAGTAAGTGAACATGAGACTATAACACACATGTTAACTCAAACTGCAATAAATTCAATGAGCTGTATGGCCATTTCGGAAATTAATTCCTCACCAGCAGCACTAGAACCCAAAGAAAGGAATTCCATAATTTCAAAAATGTTTAAAATGCATAAAACCAAACGAAATTCAAATAATCAGTAATATCAAATATAGCTAAGGACAAAACTACAATGGAGGGAGTTAATCCTTAGGTTTTAGAATTTACATAAATTTAGATAATAGTAATTGAACAAAGTGTACACATGAGAAATTATCTCATGTACAAGTACAACATATCTAAGAAAGGTTAAGAGCATACATCTCTACCACGGGGAATTGTATAACCAAATCCACATTTAATAAAAGACAAACTCCTGTATTAAATAATTTACGAAGGGATATGGAATAAGTGAACATGAGACCATAACACATATGTTAACTCAAATAGCAATAATTTTAATGAGCTGTATGGCCATTTCGGATATTAATTCCTCATCAGCAGCACTAGAACCCAAAGAAAGGAAATCCATTATTTCAAAAAAATGTTTTAAATGCCTACATTGCAGTTCAACATTTTTTGTTAAAACTCGAGAGACAATTATACTTTAATCGTTTAAGGTGTACAAGCCATAGTGTCAATATTAATCGTTTGAAATTTTGAAACTAGAAAAGTAATTTTAAAATCACAATCAGGCAATACCGAGTGGTAATGCCCTCTTGATATTTTAACGTACATTAATGAATAAACACGTGGAAGGGATTCGACCAATAAAAAGAAATCAATTTTCACAGATATGAAATCATACACAGCAAAATTTTGTTATGTTGTACACGTGTTTCAAGGAGTGACCTCTGATCAGCACCATTTGGATCAAATAATAAAGGAAACCATAATCCAAAAATAATCAGAAAAGAAGTGTTCATTTGATAGGGTCTGTAAGTCTCGTAATGTGACTCACGAGAATCTACGATAAACAGGCAATTCGAAAACGTTTCCCGCCAAAACATGACGTCTGAGGATCTGACGTTGAAATTTTTGTTTGAAACGTCATATATCTTCATTTAAAATGTAACTACCGGGTACAAGTTTTGATCCCGGAAGTTCCAAAATTGTACGAGACTTACAGTCCCTATTAAGACTTTGAATGTAGTTTTTCTATCATTTCAACACTTAAAATATGTCGAAATGCGCATATGCAGAAACTACATTTACAGGAACTTCGGTATTTAGTAATTTTATGCATGCCTATGATCATTTTTTTATAATATTAAAATCTGTATGAAGCAGTTTAACAATGTTAGACTTATCGTTATTTTTATACGGGACAGTTTTATATACATCATGGCGATTTCTGGACAGAATTATAGAGGCGTTTGCTGTTTTCCTGTTTTTGTAATCCTATTTGTCTCTGAAGTATACAGATACGAAATCTTCCGGAAATACTTTTATTTTTATTTTTTTTAAGTTTATTCGTACAAATTTGTTTCATTCTTCATATGTAAGAAATTAAAAAAAAATTTGAGAATTTGAATTTGTGAAAAATTTTGGTATTAACCAGGGTCTACTAGCTTTTAATAAAAAAATAAGTATATTTTGACTTCTGGATTTCAAATTGTTATGATTTTCTTTGCACCACAGGGACAGAAGTTATAAAAATCGCCAATTTTAGAAAATAATTTTACAATTATTTCGGTATCTTGTTAATTATTGCCAATGAGCTGCTGTCACTACTGATCAACCAATCTGAATGCAGTCATGATTTTTTAACATC
Source organism: Modiolus philippinarum (assembly GCA_002080025.1). NCBI lineage: Eukaryota > Metazoa > Mollusca > Bivalvia > Mytilida > Modiolidae > Modiolus > Modiolus philippinarum. The sequence goes on from MJUU01030975.1 coordinate 53,783, forward strand.
AAGCTTTGCGGTAACCAAAGTAAAAAAATCCACCAAATATATCGCAGAAATAAATCGAGATCAAATCTGTAATTTGTTCTCGATTTGAATGCGATGTAAATGCGCATGCAAATGAGCTAACAAATTGCATTTAACAAATCGTAATCAAATCGCATTTAATAAATCACAAGCAAATTGCGTGTAATTAATCGCAAGCAAATTGTTTTCAAACTGAATCAAATCGAAATAACAAATCGCAACCAAATCTGAAATCCATTTCAATAAATTGTTAGCAAATCAAAAACAATAGATTACTCACAAAGTTAGGAATGTATGTGTATTGTGTACACAACATGCATTTTCTAGCAGAGTTTCTGTATAATATGAATAAAAGACTATTCTATTGATTCATCATTTGCATGAAGGTAAAGTAAGTGAGAACCGAACCGTCAGTCTAAAAAGAACAATCCAAGGACAATGGCAACGTCGGAAAAACAAAAAAACGAAGACATAACATGAGCATGACACAGAAAAGAAAATGAAGACAAATAAGTAAATGGCAATTTGAAGAGTTAAAACAGAGGAAAAGTGGTCCATGCATGCAGTGTTATGTGTTCCACCTCACACTATGTAAAACACATGTACATAAATAAAATTTAATCAATGATCATGCAGCTATAGCACTAATTAAATGAATTCTTCATCTTTACCTTCTGTTGCTGACTAGTATTTAATATACCCATAAAACTTGTTTTATGTCTCAAAGCAATATAAAGTTCAAAAAGATAAGTGTATCACGCATGTTAGAATTTTGAATGTATGATTAAAAAATAAAAATCATATATTTAACATTTAAAATTAAACATTTTATATTTATTACTCACAATCTGCATGTCCACATCTAACTGAATTTTCCAATTGTCAATGCATTTCATAAAGTATTAACACTGTTCAACTTATGCACACATAAAATTCTGGCTCCACTTTTGAATTTTATGGCAGGAAGTGTGCCTGTGAGCATGCCCTAATACTTCAACATATTTAACAAATTGTAATGAAATCAAAAATGAAGAAAACTGTAAACATAGATATACAAACAATGTTAATTAATTGTTAATAAATCGGAGAAAGGTTTAATAAATCACAACCAATTCAGTTTTGAGAAATGAATTGTATCAAATCGAAAAACCATATAAAAGCAAATTTTGATTTCTTTTTGATTCATTAAATGAATTGTTAAGAAATCGAGTAACTAAATTACATATATTCAATTTGAATGTATTTTGCTTGCGATTTGTTAACGATTTATTTCCAAAACTTTTTACTTGGGAAAAGCCGAGGATTTCGAATGACTTGTTGAAATATAAAGTAAAATGGGGTACTGTTACATCTTTGTTACAGTTACTGTAAGGAACAATTGGTATATCATATTTTCATAACATTGCACTGTCCATGGAATGTCCGTCTCAAAGGTATACACCGACCTAATAGTCTAGTGGTTCTGTGCTGCTTAAAACAGATTTATTTGAAAACTTTCAATATCTGAAAGGATAAAGTTTGGCTCGAAACTAAGGAGTATCTGCCTTGTGCAAAGATCTGTCCTTAGATGAATTTGTCCTACAAATTAGGTACTTTCGGTTATTTGTTCTCTTTCAACTTTTTTTTATAACTTTCTATATCTGGATTGTGACTGTAATTTTCAGCCATTGTAGATATTTCCTGTTTTCCAATCTTTTACATGAAGTGATGTAGTAACTTCAATCAAAGACGGTTCGTCCGGTAGATCAACATCAAAATTTGTCATGCGATTTTCGAAGTTCGATATATCTTGTAAGGTATTTTTAACTTCCTGTGATGCATGCAATAAAGTATCATCCTATTCTGTGCTAAAGACAGTAGAATCATTAGTAGTGACATGGTTATGGAGATCAGATAATTTTTAGACATTTCTTTTTGTTGTTTTACGGAGGCTGAACCGTATTCATTAATGGATTGTACATTTTTGTGTCCAGTAATTTGCATTACGGTTGTAGGTGCAACGCCGTCATAAAGAAGTGTGTTTATTGTGGTTCGACGGGCAGAATGATTTACTTTCCTGCCGCATATCTCGTCGTTTTTACACATGTCTTGCATGAAGCTTCCAATTTTATTCTTCTCCATATTTTGTCGCGAAACCAAACATTACCCTTAGCATTAGCATTAACGGACAGATAGAAAGCTTATCCTCATTGACATCTGCAGGTCGTCATTTTTCATATTCCTTGTAGGTAGTCACTGGACATCTTATGTTACCTGCAAACATTTGATATATGATTTCAATTTGCCAAAGTGTTTTAATTTTTTCATAATATTTAAAAATAATTTGCAAAAAAGACATAAGTTGTCAAAATAAACATCTGCGTAAACTAAACTGTAAGGGAAGTTAACTTCGGCATTTTGTTAATTACATTCTTGATTTAAATTGCAAATTAGCCTTTATGAGCACAGCATCATTAATTAACTATTCAGTTAAAAAATCAGAAAAAACTGGTGCAATCAGTTCATCTATATCATTTAAATATAAACTAGAAGTGATGCCATCAGAAATGATGGCCACCCCCGCACTTCCCTGTTTGACTCCGAAAACAGAGTTCCACTGACAAGCTCACATGTGTCAAAATCGACATCATGGGCCTCTTGTTTGTACCAAGACCAATATCAAAAATCCGAAAGCTTATTGCGCATCTGCAGACTATATGCAACAATTCTATAACAAAATTAAATCCATAAATTCAAAAATGTAGGAATTTTACTGACAAGCTCGCATGTGTCAAGATTGGCATCATAAGCCTCTTGTTTGTACCAAGACCAATATAAAAAAAATACTAAAGCTTATTGCACATCTGCAGACTATATGCAAAAATTCTATAACAAAATTAAATCCATAAATTCAAAAAATGTAGTGGGAGCTCCACTGACAAGCTCATATGTGTCAAGATCGACATCATGGGGCCTCTTGTTCACACCAAGACCAATATCAAAAATCCGAAACCTTATTGCGCATCTGCAGACTATATGCAACAATTCTATAGCAAAATTAAATACATAAATCCAAAAATGTAGGAGGAGTTCCACTGACAAGGTCCATCTAACGGACAGACGGACGGGACCAAAACAATATCCCCGCAATTTTTGGTATCAAGAGTCGCATTCAACACCCCTTGTTTTTCTAAACAATGTTTTAAGACATCTAATGTATCGCTTAGAACAATTAATTGGCACATCTGCAGATATATTTAATCTATAGATTTGATACATATTGCGATTTAACAGTTAACTATGGACAAATCTGATCTACTGAAAATTCCAATTTTCATCAATTTGCGGAGAAATATTAAGTTTAAGTCGACCAATGGGTGTTAAAATACCAAATCATGATGTGATTCATGCAACATTGTAATATACAACAGAAATTTTGCATGTTTTGGTTATTTGTATGCGAACATAGACCAAAAACACCAATTTCAAAGAAAATTTGGTTGGGTAGAGGTACAATTTTCGGTATTTAGAGTCACATATAACACTCCTTGTTTTTCTAAACTATGTTTTTAGACAACTAATGTATTGCTTAGAACAATTAATTGGCATATCTGCAGATCTATTCTATATCTATTGATATATATTGCGATTAAACAGTCAACTATGGACAAATCTGAAATGTTGAAAATTCCCGTTTTTCATCAATTTGGGGAGAAATATTGAGTTGTAGTCGACCAATGGCTGTTAAAATACCAAATCATGATGAAATTGATGTAACATTGTTATATACAACAGACATTTTGCATGTTCTGGTTATTGTTATGCGAACATAGACCAAAAATAACCAATGACAGGGAAAATCTTTTGGGGTAGGGGTAAGATTTTCGGTATTTAGAGTCACATATAACACTCCTTGTTTTTTCTAAACAATGTTTAAAGACAATTTATGTATTGCTTAGGACAATTAAATGGCATATCTGCAGATATATTCTACTCATTTGACATATTGCGATTTAACGATGAAATACGGACAAATCTGAAATGTTGAAAATTCCCATTTTTCATCAATTTTGGGAGAAATATTGAGTTTTAGTCGAACAATGGCTGTTGAAATACCATATTCTGATGTAATTCATGCATTAATTGATTGTGGTGTTTAAGGGCTTTTTATCCGATTACAGAAGGCATAAGCAATGACCGTCAATTCATAGTTGCAGTGTCATGATTTGCAGAAATTTGTAAAGGTGGTAATATTTTTGACGCTCATGGTACAAAACCTGAATAATTTAAAACAACGCTGTATCAAATCCACGATTACACACTCATCAAACTCTCATCTTACTACTCTACCTCTTCCAGCACTTAATCCTGTAGTCAGATTGACACCGTTAAAGATATCTAAAATTTGCCAATCCATACAAAAATCTAAATTCACTACCGCCTCCGTTTACAACAAATGTAATCGTGGATTTTCTAAAATTTTGAAGTGCGACGCCAGGAAATGTGTCACTTGTCCTCGTCTGGTCCAGGAGAATACTGTAAAATCTAATGTCAATGGCAGGGATTTTACCATCAAATTCCCCGTTGATATCTCCTGAAAAACATCCAGTCTAGTTTATTTAATTACCTGAACTAAGCCAGGCTGTGGAATCCAGTACGTTGGAGAAACTGGTCGTCCATTACAACGACGTACCCAGGAACACATGTATCGCATGCATGTTCCTAAGAAATTTAGATCATACATTTATCAGCACTGCAATATTTATAAGCACGACAGAAAATACATTAAAGTGCAGCCTTTAGAACTTGTCGAAAAATCCCCCGATCAATCTTCAGAAAAGTGCGGGGATAATGAGTAGCTATTTTTTTTCTTTTTTTTTTGACAATTCATGAAATAACAGGTGTTATATCCCGCACAATCACGTACCAAGTCTGGACAAATGACAATATTGTGTATACTTTTACTTCAATGCATTTTATATCTTTACTTCATTAATTATATATGGAGACAAGACTAAAATATGTTTATCTGTTCGTATTTCATTTTTGATTATCCAATTTTGAGGGGTTAGACAGGGGGTGCTTTTGTCTTTTCTTCCAGCCCGCCCTCCTTTTTCTCCTTTCTCTAGGTGTCCTCTTTCTTTTCCCATTTTTCCTCTATCTCACCCTGTCTCCTTTCTCCCGCCCCTGCCTCATTTCTCCCGCCTCTTTCTAATTTCTACTTCCCACTTTCTTCCGGTCTCCCTCTATCCAGTCCGTCCCCTCAATGTCCTCAGTTTTGTACACAGTTGAAGACATTGTGGATAACTCTACATTTAAAAAAATGAGATGTTTTTATTCAGTTATTTTTTTTGAATTTGTAAAGATTAAAGAATAATACTGGTACATAAAGTATTAGTCCATGTAATATATTTTACATACATTCCTCTAATTTCGAACATTTTTGGTGGAAAGGGTCTAAGTCCGTGGGCTGGAAACACTTTCGGTGCACCCCCCCCCCCCCCCACTTTCGAACACGACCGGTTTTTTTCATTCCTTCTATGTCCCCTCTTCAAAATAAAACATGTTAACACGAACATAACCTGCACGCATGACAGTATAGGGCCACTTTTATAGTACACCCGAAAAATTATTGTATTTTCGTTTTAACATAATTTTCATCTTTTAAACTCCATAACTTTTTACAGACAAGTAATATGTACTGAAATGTGGTATTAAATTAAAGCTAATTTAATATACTTTACAATGAACACAAGTTTTGGTACTTTACGCCAATTTTATGATCTGGGGATACAAAAAATCTACCCCTACCCCTGCATTAAATTGTGAAAATGTCGATTTTAGGCTGTCAATTCCTTTCAGATAAACAACCATCGTCATTTGATCTAGTTTTTATGCCTAACTTATCAGTTGTGATACAATGTTGGAAAATAAAACCATTAAAGTCCATAAAATTTTGATTTTTGTGATAAAATTTTTGAAAAATGAAATTTTTCGGAATTTTAGATTTTTCACAATTTCGACTTTTTGACTTAAGGGTCGTAAAAATCTAAATATTTATTTAATAATTGCCGATGCAATAATGATTTATGATTTGTTAGCAACAAATTATACGCAAAAATTTTAGTTTCAGATATATTATAGGTTCATAAATGTCAAAAAAGGTAATGTTCAATGGGAATTCTAGCGTATATTTCACTACAACTGACATGTAGAAGATCATTTAAGTAGATAAAAACTTTTCAAAAGGTCTGATTTCGACTCGTCTGTCCGAAATTGTATGAAAAATGGGAATTTCCCGTTTTTATACGACCGCAAAAATTTTGCGGTCGTATAATGTCATGGCGCAGTCGTCGGCGTCGGCGTCTGCGTCGGCGTCGGCGTCTGTGGCCAGCATAACTTTGTTTCTAGTGGACGGATCATCTTCAAATTTCAGTATGTGGTTTCTTGGCATAATGGCTATCCCGAGTTTTAATTTCGGGTTTATGGCCCCACCCGTTTCAGAAAAAGGGGCCAAAAAGGGGTAAAATTGGGTATTTTTGTGTCTGTGGCCAGCATAACTTTGGTTCCAGTGAACAGATCATTTTCAAATTTTAGTATGATGTTTCTTGGCACATGCTTTAGCCCGGGCTATAATTTTATGTTCCTGGCCCCGCCCGTTTTAGAAAAAGGGGCCAAAAGGGGTTAAATTGGTTGTTTGCACATATTT